>BFEA01000035.1:4726626-4739988 GCA_003427395.1 Chara braunii
GTGTGTGTGTGTGTGTGTGTGTGTGTGTGTGTGTGTGTGTGTGTGTGTGTGTCTTTGCGTGTGTTGTCATGTTCACTAGATACAACTCCAACGTCTGTGTGTCTTTTGTCATGACATTGTTTGTCGTGCTCAACTCCATGCTTCAGTGCGTCTGTCTGTCTGCCTGTTCGTGTGTCTGTCTGCCTAGCTCTGCTTGTGCAGGGAGCAATTGCTTGTGTTTTCTTACGTTTTCTGAAAGTGCTCCATCTGTCTCTGCACCTGCATGTGTATCCACTTCGACAATAGCTATCTGTAACGGTCATGCGTTTTCCCTGTGCTGTGTGTGTGTGTGTGTGTGTGCGCACGCACGTGTGACACTGTGCGTGATGATGTGTGTGTGTGTGTGTGTGTGTGTGTGTGTGTTTATTTTTTTTATGTTTTACTTGTGTGCAATGGTGATGTATGCTGAGGAAGCATCCCTGCTACAGGGAACAATTGGCCTTGCCGCACCACTCACCAAATGTGCAAAATGAGAATCAATGTTCCGCTTAAACCTGGAAATATACACGACCATATTTTTTGTCGTTTGGGCAATTGGTGACCACCAGGTAGTGCGAGGATGCTCAATATGACCGTTACATATTGATCTTGTCTTTTTTTTTCTCAGATTGGTCTTGTCATGGAGAACTAGCCTTGCTTTTGTTTTTGTTTGTTTTGTTTTCGTTTTTTGTTTTTGTTTTTTTTGTTTTTGTTTTCTCCCTTTTTTTTTTTCCAATAATAAAGCAGTTGACAAACTCTTTCCCTGGAACATCTCGGGGTCGTTTTTTTTGGTCTGCTGTCTTTCTTTCTTTTCTTTTTTTTTCCGTTGCTGAAATGCACATGGAAAAGCACTTGGTCAAACAGAGCAACAGGAGGCTGGCACGTTGGAGGCCTGCTGTGGAGCGAACAATTTACTGCTCTTAAACCTCCAGTACACGTCCCGAGCCTTGCAGAATTCTTTTGTCGCCAAAAGCAAAACTCGGACTCTCAGAGGCGCCGCGCGGCCAGGCCTGCCGTTGAAAGGAAAAAAAATTGGTGGCCTCCGAAGTGGTGCGGGTTTCGTGCTGACACCCGTGGGCGGGCCGATGTGTGGTGTACTGGTGCCTTAAACCACTAGTACCTTTGTCAGTTCGGAAATAGCGGGCCTCCAACCTTTCAGGAGGCCGAATTTAAACGAAAAGGCTGCCGCCGATTAGATTTATCACTGGCAGCCGTCGCCGGGCCCGGCCTCCAAATTCTTCGGGAGCTGGCATTTTTTTTTTTTTATCATCATAACATCCATGACAGACAACTACCCGGCATCAGGCTGTAAGAGCGCCTGGTGGGTTGGAGTCTGCACTGTTTGATGGCTCCAAATCTATTGGTGGGGAGCTGCACCTGTTGGAAAGCGGGTCGAATGTCCCAACCACAAATTCTTGTATCCGTAGTATCCAAAATCATTGATGACTCACAGACCTCTCACCCATAATGGTGCCAGGTAATCAAATTACAACCTAGTCTCCTGTACTGCCACACCAATTTTCTAATGGGTCATTTTAGAACCATGGATAGGTGAGCCACAGCACTAGATTCTAACAGCTTTGTTAATTGGCGGACGGGAAAAAAAGGGAAAACACTCAAAAGTAGGTATTGCTTAGGGGAGACTGAGGCAACCAATACCCCTTCAGGGGGGCCTAGGGCCCATCAGCCACGGCTCAGTGCAATTCCCTTTACGGTCGATTTTAACATCCGTGCTTTGAGGCCCCAGGTTCTTAAAAAGGAGCTTCTGGTACTCGGCCTTTCGTGCATAGCTTTTAAATTGATCCAGTCTGCCCAGATGATGGACCGGACATTAGTAAGGACCATGCTCATTATGCTGAGATCCGAATGAAACTTTGTGCGGAAGAGTCTGTCGTTGCGTAGCTTCCAGATTATATCCATCATGGTTTATGGCCACCCTGCACGCTGAGACCACATAAGTCTAGCCTTTACCCACCTCTTTCCCATTACACAGGTCCTGGACGCCATCCACCACAAAATTTTCTTCCCTTTGTATTTCTTCCTCCGCATGTTTAGCCCACAACCTAGCCCACCACTGCCAAATCCGTTTGGATTCTATGCACTCCCACCAGAGGTCTCTGCTCCCTTTTTGCACCGGCAACATGTTTCTTCCACTGACATGTTTTCAGTAGCTAGCCATTGGCTGTAGGGACCACTTGATGGGATTGCAGCCATGACAAGCCACTGAATTTGGCCGAGGAAAATTTCCTCAGGTTTTTCCAGAGTTTTCTCAAGGTAGTGGACGTAACATCCTTGTAGGCTGCTGTATCTCTGCCTGTTCCATTGTCCATCTATTCTTAACTTCCAAGGGGATGGAGCATGACCTCACCTGACTCAGGTAACCCACCTTAGGCCTGTAACAGAAGAGTGGGATTTCTTGAACCGGGTCTGAGATCCGCCATCCGCAATGGAGAGGGAGGGCTTTGAGCTTATGAGCAGGGATAGCTGAGGACCCACTGGACACAGTATCTCAAACTGTCCCTTGGCCCTCTCCCGGGTACACATGACAATAGAGGCGGTGGAAGAGTCCAGTACAACGATATCTTCCTCGTGTGGTTATAAGAACCATGCCTCTCCCTTTCTTTCTGGTACCAACATACCAGACACCGTAACTGCCTCATTAGCATTAATAAGTTGTTGGATTTTCCAAAATTCCACTGAACCCTCCCCATCCATTTTACGGACCCACTTCCCCTCGTACGCTCGTAGTGGGTCTGACAGAATGAGTTTCCAAGATGATGGTATACTCTCTATCAACTTGTTAAACTCTGTCTGTCACATTATGTAAGTAATGTAGTTTAGACTTGAGTTCCTCCGGTGATCTCCAGTGCAGAAGGTCCGAGTTCCATAAATCTGCCACTCGGGAGACTCCCCGTTGAATCCAAGCCTGCCCGAAATGGCCAGGAGCATCCGCTTCTGACCAAGGCAGGCCCATCTTGTTCGCAATCATTATGTTCTCGAAGATATGTTGACCAATGTACTAGTGGTCAAAAAAAAAAAAAAAACCTCCCCTTTTGGGCCCAGTGCCCAAGGCAAAGAAATACAGTGTCCACAAGTTTCGAGTTCAGGGGCCACGAGGTCTCCAGCTGCAGCCAGCAAGCGGACAGAAAGAAGAAACTGCCCGGCAAGACAGCTGCACAAGGTCGAAAAACAGTAGTTTTATTAGGGTCCAGTACCCAAGGCAAAAATGCAATGTCAAAGAACTGCAGATTCAGGGGTCGCAAGGTCTCCAATCCCGCTTCCGGCCCCTGCCCTGTAGAAAACCACTGTCTTCCAAAAGAAAAAAAACACTACCAAATCCCCGATTCCCACTTTCCAAAAGCACCAAAAAAGTCCGCAACGAAAATCCACTGTCTCCCAAAAGAGAAAACACTACCAAATCCCCGATTCCCGCTCTCCAAAAGCACCAAAAACGTCCGCAACAAAAATCTTACTTAGGGTTTCGACTACTAGCACCACAAGTTTTGTAAAAATCACGACAACACCAGTCTCAAAAGACTCCCCGACGAGTTTCCTAATTAGAGTCGCCAACAAATCCAAAGTCTCGCCTCAACGAATATCCTAATTAGGGTTATGAATTTCCTAGTTGGGCCACCACTACAACAAAACATTCTCGAAAAACAAAAACAAAAACAAAAACAAACACCAAAGGGCTCCTCGACGGACGCTCAATACCCTCCTTTAAAAAACAATAATAATAATAAAAAAAATCCATATTTTTCCGACATTGATATTGTTCTACAATCACAAGCCATGGAACTCTTGGTGGGGGAGGTCCTACTAGCACAGCACAGAGGATTGGAATTCAATCCTATTCTTTTTGCTAGTGGGACCTCGACCCTGGTCTTCTACTTTATCCGAGTTTATCCATTTGGAAAAATCGCAGCCTGTCTTCAGATTCTCAAGACCCAATGTTCTCATGCAAAAAAAATGTATAATGTATATTTAATATATATATATACATGACATACATGATCAGGGTTGCCAGACAGAACGTACAGAGGCCCCTAAGCTGACCCCCGAACCTTCGGGTGTTCGGGTCCCCGTGCGGGGCCCGAACCTGAAGAGGTTTGGAGCCTGCAAAAAACTATTTTGGCACCTAAATATATTTTTTTTTCCGAATTGTTTTTGGTGAGCTCTTTGTGATGTAAGGTATCTCCCTCTTAAGTTTGAAGCCATTCTGTTGAGCCAAACAAAAATGAAAAAAACAGCAAAGATGGTGGTGTCAAAACTTGCTTGCCCACTCACTAATGTGTTTTTTCTCTCTTTTCACTTTCTGTTTTTCCTTTATTTCGGGGCATGAAAAAAAATATTATTCTTTCAAACTTTATTTGTCGATTCTCTATTATGTAAGATACACGTATATAAATTTTTTATGGCATTTGTTTCAGATTTTTTGGAAATCTTTTTTTTTTTCTTTTGCGTTTGCGTTCGGCCATTCGGCTGAACGCGTCGAGAGGGGGTGCTGAACGGTCCGGCGTTCGGGTTCGGGCGTTCGGCCCGTCCCGAACGCCGGCAACCCTGTACATGATATATTATTATATCATATGAATATAGTTTATATAATTTATGAATATAAATATAAATATAAGTAGATAGGTATTATTATATACAGGGTTACCTGACCGAACGTTCGGGGGCCCCCGGGCTGGCCCCCGAACGTTCGGGCATTCGGGGTCCCGTTCGGGGGCGAACACCTCCAGGTTCGGCCCCCGCCAAAACAATTTTCGGGGCCTAAAAATAAGTTTTGTTTTCTGATTTTTTTTTTGTGAGTTCTCTATGATGTAACCTACACGCCTATAAATTTTGAAGCCATTCTTTGGATGGGTTTTACAGAGATGCGCACTCGGGCAACTAACAAAGCTGCGTTACGCTGCGTTAGTGTTAGGGCCCGTCTTGGAATTTTTGAAGATGTCGCTACATCGTTTCGGTGTTGGCGCCGTCGGGGCAGTGCTTGGGCAATGGGGGATCGCACGGGTGCTATCAAGAAGACGGTGGTGCCTAGCCAGAGCTTGTTGCTGGGGTCGCGGGAGCGTGGGGGATAGAGTGACTCTGAGTGAGTGGGCACTGTGGGACACGCCGCGAGAGGGTCTAAAGAGTCCTTGCCGTGGGCCAATCCCGGTTGACTGGGTTGGCAATCTCGATCGAGCGAGGAAGGACGGCGACAGATGTGTGGACGTTCGACAGGCGGGATCCGAGCATTGCGATTTACCAGAGTTTCAGCTGGTATTACTGATTCACACCTTATGCAACCGATTGAGGGCTGAGGCCTTCGGTCTTTGATATGGAGCTGTCGTGGGAACATCCTACCTCGGAGCAATCACGGGCGGCCTGCGGTGAAATCTGCGAGAGCGGTCGATTGATGGGTTCCACCTGCGACACAGCTGGATACTGCCCCTAACGATTGTGGTTGCAACGATACAATAGGTTTGGTGATAGTAATAGTGATTTGCTAATAGATTGTTGTTTAATTAGGGTTTTTTGCGACCTGTTTCAGTTCCTTGTAAACAATAGGGATTGTGATCTTCTACTGTTTGTTGCTGAACGTGGGGCTTCTTCTACGTTGGTTGTCTCTTGTGCTCCTTGTGGACAATAGGAACTACGTTCACTAGGGTCTTCCAGGTTGTTTTCAATTGATGATAGAAATAGTCACTCGTTATTGTTTTGTGGACGAAACTGTAGCTTCTTCTTTGTCTGCTGAACGACTGCGGTTGCAGTAATACAATAGGTTTGATGATAGAAATAGTGATTTGCTAATAGATTGTTGTTCAATTAGGGTTTCTTGCGACCGCTTTTCTATGTCTGCTGCTGTTTCTATGTGTTGGCGAAATTGTAGCTTCTGCTATGTCTGTTGTTGTTTCCAATTCTAGAAGACAATAGGACTTCCGTTCTGAATGATTGTAAAAATAGTGTTGTATGTGATACCCCCTGTAAGTTTGTTTCTGTATTTTGTTCTGAATAATCGTAGAAATGGTGCTTGTTTGAACGATGTTACAAAATTAGATATTAAGATAGATAATACGACTTTGTAGGTTTCGGGATGGAGATGGTGACTTGCTAATATTTTGTTGTCGATAAAGGCTCGACGGGTCTTAGGGCTTGCTGTAACACTGTGGCCCGTTCATAGGGTTTGACCGGAGATGTCACGCCCTTTGAAGGGGCCACATATCCTTTGTAAGGGACGCCAGACCCGTTTCCTGGCTTTTGAAATATAAGGGACGCCGAGCTCGGTTCCCCTTTTTTTTCAAAAAAAAAAAAAAAAAAAAAAACCCATTAAAAATCTTCAAAGATGGGGGTGTCAAACCATGCTCGCCCACTCACTATTTTGTTTTTTTTCACTTTTAACTTTTTGTTTTCACTTTATTTCGGGGCCTAAAAAAAATTATTATTTTTTGAAAACTTTTTAATGAGTTATTGATTATGTAAACTACATATCTGTACATTTTCAGGGCATTTGTCAATGCAAAAAAATAATTAAAAATCGGCAAAGATGGCGGTGTCGAAAAGCTGCTGGCACACTCACTCGTTTTAATTCTCTTTTTATTTTTATTTTTTTTTATAATAGTGTTTATTTTATGTATTTGATTTTTAATTCAAATTTGGTAAATAATTTGGATGTAGTGCCCAGGCAAATGTTGTTTAGTTTATTTTTCTCCATAACATGTTTTGTTTTTTTGGAATTGTTTGAAAACTTTTGTCGTTTTTTTTTTTTTTTTTTTTGGTCCGCGTTCGGCCCGTACGGCCGAACGCCTTCCGAAGGGGTCCCGTACGTTCGGGCATTCGGGTTCGGGCGTTTGGCCCGTCCCGAATGCCGGCAACCCTGATTATATATATAATAGTAATATACATATTACATATATAATATATATATATGGGTCATATTAAATTGTATAAATACTAGTAAAATAGTATTAACAAAGATAATATATGTTTTATTCTACGCTGACTTCTTTTCCACCGATGCACTCATAGAGACAGGAAGCTTCAGTGTGACCTCTGGACTGAAGTTGGGGAAAAATAAAAAGGAGAAAGGAAGCTTTGATTTTTTTTATTTTTATTTTTTTCAACATGAAGTTTTTTTTTTTTTTTTTTTAATAAATGAACAGGAAACTTCAATCTGATAGATTTTTTTTTCTTGTTTTTTTTTGGAACAAGTTGTGAATTGGTTTTTGTTTTAGTGTTAGGGTTGGCGATGGTAATTAGTGTTAATTAGGGTGTTATGTTAATTAGAGTTAATTGGGGTGTGACCTTGAAGGCTGATGGCGTAGAGAGACGGGCTGCGGAGCGCTACCAGGAGCGCTCCGCTGCCTGGACGTCCCTGCACTCCGGGACTGTAAGTGCGACGCAGCGTCGGCCTCGCGGCGAACAGGAACACGTGGTGGCGGCCATCGCCTGGCGTGGTAAGAGTTAGTCATGTGGGGGCGGTGGGATTCCTGTTCAAGGGCAGAGGTTGGCAAGGCGAGCGGTTGTGAACTCTCATTGCGTCGTTGACTTTTTTGCGATAGATGGTGTATGGTTCGTGCGACGGATGGATGGCCTTGTCTCTCCTCCTTCATGCTGGGATTGCTTTGGATCACTTGGCAGAGCTTCCGATGGCTTGAATTCCTTATGGCGATCTGTCGGCGGGCTCGACAATTTTGTGCTATAACGCCTCTGGCTTCACATGTGGAAGCGGGAGGTGCCCTTTTTTGTGCTTTGTAAGCTAACTGGAAGGCTTCACTTGTGGTGAAGTGTGGTAGTTAGCAGGGTGAGGGATCTCTTCCCTCTCACGAAGACGCAGAGGGTGCATTTGGGTGAAAGAAGTGCAGCAGCACGAGGTGATTAAGGAAGCGACACAATTTGAACGAAGATGGAGGAGTAATTTTCGGTACATCACTTGTGATGACATAAACTTTCACAGCTACGGCAACGTGGGAGTCGGCTGTCTGCGAGCGGCTATGTGCTTCATGATCGGGTTGTCTTTCGTTGGCGCTTCTACATTGTTTATCGTTGTTTTGGGGTGCCCTATTAGATTCTCTGTGTTGACTCATGTTTCTCAATCGTGTTCTTATTGTTTCCTAATTGTGCTTTCAGTTGCCTGATATGATAGATTGCTTTCAGTTGCCTGACATGATCGATGGCTTAATTTCGTTTCCTAGTAAGGTGATCTGAAGTGCGATCTAAAAAGTGATCCTAAAATTGTCACGTATTTCTATCATCCGATCTAATTAGTAATAATGTATAAAAATCCGTAATGATAGATTTTAGTTGGTTTCGCATTTGCATATCAAACACAAATTCGCGTTCTGATTCTTAATTACACATATTAAATACATCATAAATTTTTGATAATTCAAAAGTCATACAACTTCGTTTCCAAATCTCATCCATCTTGAAATTCTAAAAAGTATGCTTCCATAGTTTTTGCCTATTTGAAATCACCTTTGTCGGCAATCTCATCCTTTTGATCTTGATTATTGTTGCGATAACTTTTTCAAAACATAACGTGATTCAGTTTGGTTTCTTCTGTTAAGGATATTTCAATGCTCGCCTGGGGCTTTATACGGTATATCTGCGGGTATTTGTGGGGTTCTCCTTTAGGGTTGGAGTCCCTCCCCGGGAGGGTTTCACAAGGTGGGAGGTGTTATCCTTGGAGGGGGGAGGCAGTATTGAGGGATTGAGGTGGGAGGTGTTATCCTTGGAGTGAGGAGGCAGTATTGAGGGATTGTTTTTTCCTGGGTCAGTCTGATTTAGGGTCGGATCAATAATGGACGTTGGGGAGAGAAGGCAAGGGGGTGGCTGCTTATAGCAGGGTGCGAGGATCTTGTTTTTTGAGGGAAGGAGTAACTTCGATGGCCACATAGTGAGCCTATGTGTGTTATAAAAGTCTCGGGCGACTTTGCTATCTCAAAAAAGGAGGGAAAGGGGGGGAAAGCTAGGGGGAAGCTAGAATTGGGAGATGGAAGGTAGCAAGGGGTTTCTCAACATGGGAAGGTTGGTTGCCAAGGTAAGTAGGTTAGAAGGACGATGTTGGGACGACACAGGCCGCTGCTGGAGCTTTTGCTCTGTGGCCTAGGGGGAGCTTGAGGCTTGTGGAGGTATGCCGAGGAAGGAAGGCATAACCAGACTGTCCGACATAGCCGGCGCCGGGGTATTGTCCCTGAAACCTGTTTTAGGGGCTTGCCGCTAAGGGAATTGTCGAAGGAGGAAGACACTTCCTAGGTTGGTCAGTACTGGGGAGGGTTATGGTGCCCTGTTACCCTAGAAGATGGGGGTATGAGATCAAGTGAGTTTTGGTACGAGGACTGAAAGCCTTGACCGTCGTTCCGTCTGTTGAGGGGGGAGTCTAGGATGGTGGGCAGCTTCGGTTTTGACCCCCCGCTCTCATATTTTTCCTAGTTTTTTCTAGTTTTTTTGTTTTGGCCGTTCGAGGGTCCTAAGAATGTTTTTAAGGACTTTGGGATTCCTATCAACTCGTCCTAGGTGGCTTCGACGCTGCTATACTTAGTGATCTGTGGTTGTTCAATGCCAGAACGACGCTGGCCGGTGCTAGGGTGTTGCCCTGTAACCTGCTGATGTAGGAGGATGAGGCCTGGTAGAGAGATCTGGGGATGCTTTGGGGTGGGCATTCCATGGGACAACCAAAGGTTGCTGCCGGGAAACGCTGGTCGGAGCTGGGGTGAGTTGTGTTGCCCTGTAACCCAGCAGGATGTGGGGGTGTGAGTAAGACAGTTTTGGAGATCTATGGAAGGGTTTGTTAGGAATTTCGAGGTTTTAGAGTATTTGTAGGACCTCTGCAGTCTATTCTCATGTCCCAAATTACTTCAAGTGTTCTTAGACATCTCAATAAGAGAACGAGGTGAGTGGGACAAGAAGATGGTGGGATATCATGCGTCCTACTAGTGAGGGGGCTAGCTGGTAGGATGGGAATAGGGTATAGCGGCATGTGACGAACCACTTCCCGACCCCGTGCCATCTTTCGTACGCTTTCTTTTGCTTGTATCATACCAACCCCAGGAAAACCCCGTTTTGAGTTCTTGCTTTCGGGTGCCGCGTTTTCCTTTTTTGAGAGTTTTTTCGACTGCTGAGTTCTGTTTTTCTTCTTGCAAAGTCGGGAAATACATGGGAATTTACGTGCGCCTTAGCGAGCGCACTGGGAATTGGGCTCGGTAGTTGGGAATTCCGGGATAAGCGAAACTTCGACGTGTCTTTTTTGGGTGTGTGAATGTTCTTGGGAGCGTCAGGGAAAACTCTCGGAATTTTGCGTGAATACGAATAGGCATAGGATTTTCTTTTCCCGCGTCGCTTTTTCTCGGGAGGATATGATGATTTCAATTTTGAATTAGGATAGAAGCAAGCTGTAACTGTTTCGGTGCCTTTTTCTTTTTTTGTTGACAGCACCATGCATGCAAAAGCTTCCTCCTCTCTGTCCCCCGCATCGCTCCTTCCCGCGCCTCCCTTCGCTTCTCCCTCCTTTTTCTCTCTCCCCGTAACTGTTTTTCCTTCTCCCTCTCTCTCTCTCCCGCCTTGCTTTCGTGCGCCCATTTCCCTTTCTTGATCATCTGAATCTTGGACCCGTCTTGCGCCACCTCTCGCGCCTTTTCTCTTCTCACCCTCTACATTTGGCGCACGACGCCCGGTCGATCCTCCGATAACTCTTGCTTGCCAATCAGGTGCGTGGATCGATAGGACCTTCCTATCGCGCGACGAATCTGATTGGTTGAACCTTGAGTTCCGAGGGATCAGCATGGCGTTCGTAGAGCACTCTTCTCCTCCTGCTTCTCCTCTTACACCTCATCTTTCATGTCGCCTTCTCCCCCTTCTATCTCCCCTGTCGCAACTATAAAACCCGCAAGAGCGTCCGCAAATATCTCTTACGTTCTCGACTCTCAAGCCAGCTTCCGGGAAGCAGTGGCTAGGCAGAGTGTTTGAAGCGAGTCGGAAAGTCCTGTCGGGCTGACGATAGACTGGCCGGTTGCGCGCTGGATCGCCACGACGGACTGTGGGATCTGGGTGAACCGTGTCGAGTTTACGACAGCGGGGTGACGATCGCAGTGGTGGGAGTTAGCACGCGACGGCCGGGATCGTCGGTGCAGGTATGAGGTTCGATGATTGGAGTTGAGCGAGTGATTGGCCCGGGACCATAGTGGAATTAACGGTGAATGCGCGTTTGTTGCGGATTATTATCCTTGGCATGAGTGTAAGGCGGTGACGCCAAACTTTTCTCTTTTTGAACCTTGTCGTCTTCTATTTGGACTCTCTCTCTCTCTCTCTCTCTTGTCAAATGATGATGTGTCTGAATAATTGTCCCGCTCTTGAATGAAAATAAGTCGGCATTCTATGTGAAAGAACTTCTTCCGGACTCTTCCATTAGTTTCCTGGGTAATCCTCCTATGCAAGGACCCCGTCTTCTTGTCTTGTGAACGGTGGATGCGTGTGTACTGAGTAATGCGATCCATTTTTTTTCCTGTGCATGTCTCATTTTCACACCTTCCACAGTGAATGCATGTATGGAATGTGTAACTCTTTTGTTGATTAGACGATTGTCGTCGGGATTTTGTTCGAGAATGCAAAAGTGTTTAAATCTGTAGCTCTGTTTGCACTGCGCATGCCATCTGCCTTATGTTGCACGACATCAGCAGTCGAGCCACGAGGCGGCCCTGGGAAACAAGGCGCCCAGGGACCAACGTTGTGTTGAACTGATCGGACCCGTAGCCATATGCGTGATCAAACTGATCTGTGTTTGCTCTCTCTCTCTAGTGTCAAAAAGATTGATTGAGGGACGCGCGAATCGATTTTGTTCTTAATGACGTCTCCGGATATTTTGTGATTGATTGACATGTGGACTGACAAGTACCCTTCGATTGGGCGCCAGCCTCCCGTATCTCCCATCCCAACGCGACCTTTTCCTTACAGTGAGGAAAGGACACGTGTATGTGAGTGGGACGTACGAGAAGCCGTTGCACAAATCGGCGGGCAGTATTACTTCCCTCCGGCCAACCGCTGTTCTGGGTTCGTAGAAGCCGGGTTTGTTATGATCGATACGCACTTCCCACCTGTCTCGGTATTGTTGCCATTTAACGAGTTGATCGTCATTCCGTGGACGGCAGTAGAACCCCACTGGCCGCGCACTCTGTGCACCGAATGTCAGCGTTTTGAGCGCTACGAGTCCAGGGGTTTCCACTACCGTGTGCGGAGTGAAGACGAGCATAAAGAAAGAGCCACGCTACTGAGACCCTCCACGTCAGACTCGGAACTAACCAGCGAACGACGACGAGACTTGATACGAAAACGGGACACGCGAAGCGTGCCCAAGCCTTTCTGTTCTAAACGACGGGCTGTAGCCCGGTGGGAGGCACGACAGTACTTTTTGGATTGAATTTGGATCTTTCTGTTTTCGCGCCATGACCGCGCGCGCATCCCGCAACGCGCGAAATTAATCGACTTGCTACATCGGACCTACACGGGGGATTTCAGTTCCATCTGTGTCCCCACACTCAATTTCCTAAAATCCTTGGCACACCCCATCTTGCTGTTTTTCTGGGCCTCTTTCTGCCTGCCTAACACTCCGAACGAAAGACAGCACAGGGCGTGAGGTTAACACGTCACATAGCGGCAGCGGAGATGGTGGCTTTGCTGCAGTAAGTCTTGCCAGAGTGAGGTTAAGAGGATTGACGGGGGGGTTTCTGAGTCGGTTTTTGAATCTTGCTTGTTTCTGAAGCTTGTCGTAGTCATTTCTTAAGAAGCTCCAAAATTTTCTGAGCCAAAGCCGGGTAATGCCCCCGGTATCTCAATTTTCGAAAAAAAAAAAAACGGGATTTGGAGGGTTTTGGAGCATCTGTGGTCTATTCCCATGCTTCCCGAATTACAGCAACTGTTCTCAGACGTTTTGCATATGTCCTGTTTCTTTTCTCAAAGTGGTGAGTTGAGAAGTAGATGGTTGGATGCCAAGCGTCGTACTAGCGAGGGAGCTAGCTCGTAGGACGGAAATAGGGTACAGCAACAGCGGAGATGGTGGCTTTGCTGCAGTAAGTCTTGCCGAACTGTGGTAAAGAGGATTGATTGGGGGGTTTGAGTCGTTTTCTGAACTCCGCTTATTTCTGAAGTCTGACGTAGTAATTTGATAAGTAGCTCAAATGTTTCTTAGCCAAAGCCCGGTAATGGCCCCGGTATCTCAAATTTTCCAATTTCTATGTAAATTTCCATACGGGACGCTGGGCCCGGTTCCCAGCACGTGCTGCTCCCCACGAATAGTTGGAGCCTTGTTCCAAAAAAAAAAAAAAAAAAAGGGGATAACTGCTCCTGGGTCACACTTTAAGTTCAAAA
>BFEA01000035.1:4776655-4788759 GCA_003427395.1 Chara braunii
TCTCTCTCTCTCTCTCTCTCTCTCTCTCTCTCTCTCTCTCTCTCTCTCTCTCTCTCTCTCTGTGTGTGTGTGTGTGTGCGTGTGTGTGTGTGTGTTGTCATATTCTGTATATACTACGTGTGTGTGTTGTCATATTCACTATATACTAAGTGTGTGTGTGTGTGTTCATATTTGCTATACACTCAAAAAAAACATGACTCTGCCAGACTGTTTCATCGGACTTTCACCGGCTCATCAATGTGTGAGCACACACACACACACACACACACACACACACACACACACACACATGCACACACACACACACACACACACACACACAAGATTTTTTTATTTTTTGATTTTTCAAACAGCTCGTGCCCCCAGGTGGCTTCCCACGCGCGCACACCAGCTGGGGGTGCACGTTCACTTTTCTCCTCTCCAATGCCACGTGGCGCATTTGAACGCGCTCAGACACCCTTTGATCTCTCGCGTTTGAATGTGAACGCGGATTCAGATGGTCACATAGGTCAATGCTGAGTCATACGAAATCTTTTTTTTCCCCTTTCTTCTTTCTTTTTCTTTACTCTGCCTCCTGCATTATTGCACAGACTGCAACAGAGCAGACAAACTAATATGTGTATCAACAGAGCATCCAATTTGAATTTCATGTCGAACATATTAAGAGTTGCACCCCACAGAAATGCGGAAAGGAAGAATGTTTCCGCAAAACGGTTTCCGGGACCCCACAGAGGGCGGAAGACCTCCTGTCAAAAGCGAAATGTCTTCCAAATATTGGTTTCTGGAACCCCACAACCCCTAGTTTATGGCGTGGAAGAACACGTATGGTCGTTTTCACATCGTCGGCGGCGTGGAAAAGTGGCTCCGGAGGACATCTCACCGCAATTTTGTGCCGAAAGTTGAGAGTGAGGGAGGGAGTGCGCGGGGTACTTTCCAAGGTCACGGCCACCGTTTGAACCAGTAAGTTTCCTGCCCCTTGGCCTACCCCGGTCCTGGAGCCCCGCGTCACCCACATGAGGCCGCACGGTCATTCCTTGGGTCCAACCCACGTCTTCTGGACATTCGGCCACTTTCCTTTTCGGGGTGTTGAACGGGGACCTTTCCTATTACGTAATATCACTTGCGCATTTTGCCGCAAAACGCAGTCCGCTATGGGGTCCCGGCAAAACAGTTTCCAACCTTTCCAAAATTGTTCGACGCTATTTAACTTTCCTCCCTTTTTTATTTTTTTTCAAACGGCTGACTCTTTTAAGGCTAACCAATTCAATCACCCGGAGCATGGTCCCACTAGCAACGGGATAGGATAGAAAAGAGTTTGTGTGGCAGTTGAGTGACCCAAATCCTGCCGTGCAGTACTGATGATCCCATGGTCAGTGTTTTACATGTATTACCCAAAAAAGTAAGGAGATCTTGGTTTCACTCCTCCTTTCCTTAAACCACCAGTACTTGGCCCAGTTATCGGCCGCGGAAAAAAAAGAGTAGAAACGTTTCTATTTGGATGAATTTGGGCGCTCCTGTAGTGGCCCGTACGTTTCCTAAAATCTCGTAGCGTTAAAGGGCACTACTTTAGGAAGTACTGGTGGTTTAACACTGGGTTTGCTGGTGCAAAGGAATCTTCCCGCCAAAATCTTTTCAATGCGTTGGGGGTATGGCCAACCCCAAAAGAGAGTGGCGTTGGCCATAGGCCCACTTGATAGAAGATTTTCATTATTCTGCTTGTTGTTGTGCAATTATCTCATTGGGTGAAGCCCTCCTTCAATCACAGAGTATATGGAGGGCGTCAGGATGACTGCTGACAGAAGTTGAGTTTATTCCAGAAAATGTGGCAGTTACTTTGTTCACTGTTGTTGCAACCACCACCATGAGATCATTTGTGCTCTGACGGCTGGGAAGCACTCTGCCGTGATTTTAGGCGGGAGGTCTCTGGTTCTTTTTTTTTATTTTGCCTTTCTCCTGTTTTCTCACCCCAGAAATTCGTAATTAGCCTGTCAGGCCGCTGCCACTTAGTGTCACACAAGGTGTCACACTGGGTGTTACACTGGATCGGCCACACTCCTATCTGACTGCTAATGGGACCATGCTCCAGTGAGCAGGTGCATCTGCAACTCTGTTTTGGCTCTTGAGTAGCCTAGTTTGGGACGTACTTGTTTTGACACTTGAGTAGGAAAAACTGAGCCGCGCGAAACGCGGGGGCGCAACCAGAGTATATGAGACAGCAGTTTAGACTTTTCCTGTTTTGCACGAGTGTTATTGTAGAAGCTCAGAGATATGCGGTTTTTCTGAATGGGGAAAAAATGATGATAAGTGAAAGGGAAAAAATGTGAAATTAAAAAAAAGAAATTATAAAAAGCCAGTGGAAAGAATTGTGTGTAAAAAAAGTAATTTGATATCATGTGATGTGGGCCCAGTTCTTATTGTGGTGTGGAGAGAGAGAGAGAGAGAGAGAGAGAGATCATTACGGCAATCTTGGAAGTCCCACTGTGGAAACTGCAATTGTGTGCTTCCTCCATTTTTCTCGCGAGGTCCGAATACTGTGTGGGGCGACGAGAGAGAGAGAGGAAGGGAGGGGGAGAGAGAGAGAGAGAGAGAGGGGAGAGAGAGAGAGAGAGAGAGATACAGAGAGAGAGAGAGAGAGGCTCAACCCTTCGGCAACCTCCTCCCTCTGTTGTTCTTGCTCCTCTTTGTGGCAGTCGGAGCCCTGACGGGAGCACTTGTTTTTACTTCCTAGAAAAACAACAATTGCGCATTTTTTTTACTGAAAAAAACATCGCCATCAAATTTCCAGTTCTTATTGTGGTGTGGTAGTTTTAATGTAGGGCCTGGTTTCATGTTTAAGTGTGGGTGAGCGGGGGTTTCGCATAACATAATTTTTCTAGATCAGTGAAATGACATAACAGAATTGGACGCATGACTCGACTATTTTGTTCTGTGACCGCACAAGTGGGCGACTTTGCATGTATAGTATTTGTTTTTTGTTGTGTTCGTATGTGTTAACGGTGCAGGTGATGTTGGAGTGTGGGGGTGATAGTCCAGCTGTGGGAACTTTAGTCCGCAAATTTTGCTTGATTTTTGTATTATGATTATGAAATAGCAAGTCAGTGAGACTCCTGTTTTGGATATCGAAGTCAGATTCGTTGTAGAAAGGGGCATATGACAAATTATGGCAGCGAGAAGAAAAAAAAAAACATAAGGCTTGGGGTTACATAGAATTCATACATAGAAAGAGAGAGAGAAAAAGAGAGAGAGAGAGAGAGAAAGAGAGAGAAAAAAAAAGAAAGAGATAGAGAGAGGTTTCGTGTGTATTACATTGACAAATACTCTACGAATTAGGTCTGATGTAACTACGGTAAAGAGTGTTTGAATTTGCTCGTGAAATTCATATTCTAGGCGACAAACAAGAAGAGGTCTATAAGGAGATAAACATAAACTATTAAGGTCAATCGCCCAAGAAAGAAATAGAAGAATTGACCGCTGGCATTTCTCTCATATCAACATTGGGTCCACTTTGAATCTACACAGATTAAGAAGAATGTAGTGTCAGCTTACATCACTAGGTGTTCACACATTTACTGTAGAGTTTTTTGTTGATTACAGACGATCGTCAGAGTCATTTCCTTAGTCTAATTTTATTGTATATGAAATGTATTTTATAGGAAATTATCTAATTTTACAAGTTCGTATGACAAGTGAAAGGAAAAAAAAAAAAAAGTATAAAGACAAATTATAGAATGTGTTACATTGAAAATTACCTAATTTAATAAGTCGAGATTTACCGATCTAAATTATCGACAAGTCAAAGGAGTGAAGAAAGGAAAAAACATAAAAAAAATATGAAATGTTAGTGTGTAGATATGAATGGAGTTGAACAAAAAATAAAGTGTAACATATATTATACAAAAGTTATAATTGTGTGGTATTCGAAAAAGTATTTTTGTAACTAATGAAAATGTTATTCTTGAATTTTTTGTTAGAACAACGAGTCGATGATTATGAAGGTAGATAGAATTTTATGGAAAGTATAAAAAAGCGAAAGTTTGAAGATAACTTTTATAGTAATTAAAAAATTAATATGGATGATCGAATTTTTATTTTTTTGTATTATCATAGTTGGGAGGTGTGTTAGGTCAAAGTGGCAATGTATAGATGGGAACAGGTTGTGGTATCATGTGTTGGAAATTAGTATCAAATGTTAGTTCTGGTAGTTCTAATGATTTATGATGATTGAAAGTATAATAGAATGTCATGGTTATTCCAATTAATGGAATGTCATAGTTGTCGTTACAATCATAGACTATAGTTTTTCGTATGAATAGAGCTATATCTTTGTATGTGTCTATATATTTTGTACTAAGTGTTACATGGATGTCACTGACAATTTTTTGTTGATCTCTATCTGCTAAATATAATGCAGCCATGCTTTGTTCTCCTCTTCGCCATTTGCAATGATACACCAGAAGCCCGGTTTCTGTAATTGGTAGTGACTGATACATTGGAAGAAATTTAAGATATCGCTCGAGGTCGATCGCTCTTGTATGATGTATGCATCCTTCATCTTGTGTCTTGGATTTCGTGGAGGCGCTCGATTCCGGCAATCCTTTCGAAATCATATCTTATCTGCCATGAAATATAAGAAAAGAAAAAAATATATTGTCTAGTTAAGATATGGAGAAATATGTATAGTATTGTGTATAATTATTTGATGTTAATTAAATATATGACATTTTGTATGTTATAAGTTATGTACTATATTATTTTGATTTAATTTAAAATATGTATGAAGGCGAATGATGCATTGAAAGCTATACGGGATGTAGAGATGAATCTGTGATAGGTAGTATTAGTTAATAAGATTCTTGTTCCGGGTTGAGGAGTATCAAGAATAAAAATGGTGTCGTTGATAATTGCAATACGAAAATTTGGAGAATTTGTTGGTGATGGTATGATATCTGTTAGGAAGATATATAAAGAAATAGAAATTGTAGAATGGTAAGCAAGATAAGATAATACAATGCCTTCTTCATTGATTTCCATTGTGTGATGGAAATTGTATTGTTGTAAGTACATGCGACGACTATTAAAAGATTGGTGAGTGATTGACATGATATATAAGTGATAAGTAAAAAAAAAAAAATTCTGCGAAAAGGAAAAAACACACATGAAAAAACAAAAAGTTAAATGTAAGTTTTATTATAAAAAATAATAATTAGATTACATGTATTTTTTGAGTATATTTATTGTTTATTATAAAAAATATTTTAAAAACTTAAGAAATTTTCGATAGTTATTATATGGAAAAATATAAGAATTATTATATACATTGTTCTTGTTTAATTGAAAAGAAATGTGAAAGTAAAAGATGAAATGAAAAAAAAATTATTTGAAGGCAGGGAACTTTAAGGATATAGATGAGTTATTAATTGAATATAGTCAATATTTATTATTATTATTTGGTTTTTTATATTTAAATTAATTTTTTTTATTAATATTTATTATATTAAAAACATAGATATTGATATGTTTTTATATAATAACAAATATGATATTAATGTTTAAAAATATATATTTCTATATTTTAGCAATATAAAAAATAAAATAAATAAAATAATAGAATTAAATAAATGTAAAATTTGTAATTTATCAATAGAATAGATATATTTTAATGGGATGAAATATTTAGAAATAAATATTTATGATAGGAATAAATAATATAAAGAGGTAAAAAGTAAATATAATTATTATTGTATAAAAGAATAATGATATAAGATTTATAAATATATAAAATATGAGGTTTTATTTGATTTTGGTGTTTATTACCTTGTAGTTTATGATGCTGCTTCTTGATCTTGTTGAGTATTTGAAGTAGTCGCCGATGAAGTATTTGCACGAGGATCATGATCGTTTGATGTCGATCTCACATTATCTTGTGTAATTCTGTATGATGGAGCAGGCGCCATTGTTCTTGTATTGGCACGGAAACATGGATATCGTTGTTAATTCCATTGATGAATTCTGTGACCTATAGTGCGGTTGAAAGTCAAAAGAGTTCCAATTGCCGGTATAGCAAAGTCTTCACTGTAGTCGTATATAGTTCCTCTTCGTGGCAACGATAATATATCATTGTATGTGGTCCCATGAACATTCGTAAGTGTCCAATGTATGTTGTCAACTTCTTCTTGTTGATCAGTATCGGCGAGAATCATGTCGACAACTCGTATATCTCTTGACCAACGCCATCTAAATTGTACAAGATACTCTCTTTCTGTACCTGGTAGTGCTCCAGGAATTTTCGGTCTTTCGATGTAGGCTTGTAATTCGCACATTTTTTTGTGAATAATGTGTCTTTTGTTACTCTTATTTTATCGTAGCTCCTTTGATATTTGCAATATTTCATCCATGGTACGCTGCTTGTGTTTAAGCTGTGTAATGTTTGAGTCAGCAATATTTGTAGTAGTAGGCGATGTCGTAGAAGTCATTATCTAAATACAAAAAGAAAAAATATGAGTTATTATTTAGAAAAAAAAAACTAAAGCAAAGGATAATGTCGATCAATTGTTTTAAAAGGAAGAGAGAAAGAAAAAATCAAATGAAAGAAAGTTTAAAAGTCAAAAATATATAAAAAGTTTAAAAAAAGTATTTGTGAAAGAAAAATAATATATAAATTGAAATGTTAAAAAAAATTGTTTATTCAGTTATGTTGTGATGATATGTATGGTTTATTCGATTTCGAGTGATTGAAAAGCAAATAGTGCTAAATCATTACTATCATCATCGACTCGGAAAACACGTCGGTATGGAGTGAAAGGTATGAGTTGTTGAATAGGACGAGAAGGAAAATATGAATATCAAGTTTGATATCGTGTAATTTGATTAAGTATGTAATAGAACCAAGGACCAGAGCCCCAGAGAAACCATTGTGGAAGAAATGCTGGATTTCTAGGTGTATGTTGACAAAAGGCAAATAATAAGTGTTCGGAAAGATTAACGAATTCTGTTAATATATATGAATTATATGTGTGGTCGATAATGTAAAGTCGAAGTGAAGTTGCTCAGTAATGAGCTAGTGTTCTCGATACTAGAGTGATAAATGTACAAAGTGTAAGTATGAGAGCATAAAAAGATATTCTGAAAATATGAAAAGAATGAATGTGATATTATTCGCATAGATAAATTGATGTCAATCATGAAAAATGTTATTTGATCAGATCGAAATGTTATTAATGCAGTATGGCGTAAAAAGTAAAAAAGTTGTGTACTGTTTGGTGGGGATTGATCAAAAGAGTGATATGCATGTTGTGCTCTTGTGACTTCAATGGGGTTATAGTAGCAAATAGAAAGAGATAATGGTGTTAACGTTGCACGAGTTGGATCTATAACAAAGAAATCATCTAGTGCTGGTGCGATTATGGGGTTTGCAATGTTGCAGTAATGTGCGCGACTATATGCAATTCGGAATCCTTCTAAGATATTTTCGAATGGAATTAATGTATTTGGAGGATGATTAGCAGAAGGTACATAGTAGTTGCGAAGAAAAGGATCGAATATATATGTATCTGTCGATCGATAGAATCGAACGTGTGTATTTCCGGTACTTGATGAAGCCTCCATTTCAATAGTAATGTTCTTCAAGCCAATTTGTTTCTGTTTGTTTGGAAAACACAAGAAACAAACATTATAATGTATGAATTAAAAAAATTGAGTTTTTGGTATTGGGTTTGGTATATAATTTCATATATTATATGTTTTTTTTTGCAAATAAAAATAAAAGCAAAGCTTCAAGTTGTTATTTTAAATGGAACAAAGAATTTGTTAAAAATAAATATTATATTTAATGAAGTTTATTTAAAAGGTTTTTTGTAATATAAATATGAAGTTCTATAAAATATTTATTGGCAGTTATATGGAGGCGGAATGGAAAATATATTATGTGGTTGTGGAATTATTGATTGAAGTATTTTTGTAGTGAGTTCCTCATGTATAAAGGATCGATAAAATGGTATATCTAGTTGATTAAAAGCTGTAATATGAGAAAAAGGTGGTGTTAAAAGCAAATGACGTGTCATCGCTAATATGAAAATTCCACAGTCATTATAATTGGTTTGTTGTGGACCGCGAATGTTAATTTGAGGTGCGTTTGTCATTGTAGAAAGAATATTTGTTCGATGTTGAAACCAATCACGCATATTTTCGAAAAAGGAAGAATTCGAAAAATGTAAACTGTCATAAAAAAAAATTATATGGTTTTTAAGGTCGATATAGTCAAGTGCCCAATGATTACAATGTAAATATAGAGGAATAAAAAAATGGTCTTATGTTTCTAGTGTGCTTAATCGATAACGTGAATCAATGTGGTGAATACAGAAGGAAATGTTTGTTGTGAATACAGAAGGAAATGTTTCCATTATTAGATTCCGTGAAAAAGCATTTGTTGTGAATACAGAAGGAAATGTTTCCCTTATTAGATTCATATAATCATTGATAGCTGTATCTGAAAGCCAAGATGAATTCTGTATTGTATGATATTTACATTGTGAAGATAGTTGACTATTACTTGAAGGTGGATTCCATAGTGTAATTGGAAGATGGGAATGAGGATAATGGTTTCGCAGAACAGGATAAAAAAATTGTGCTTCTGGTGAACGGCGAAATCGGATGTATCTTTGTCCCGTGCTTGAAGGAACATCCATTCTTGAATGCAAAATTCCCTTGAATTCGAAATCGAATTCTAGAAATTATAACTTGAATGGTCTTCAAACTTCTCAATGTAAAATAAGCCGATCCTGTTTTTTCATCAAGACAACAAAAATATAGAGGAAAAAGATGATAAGTATAAATTATGAAAAAATAATTTATGAATAGTATGTAGAATGTAGATTTATATATATATTATTAATATTTTTATTAAAGAATACTATAAAAATAAATAATTTTGTAATAACAAATAAATATTCTTATAACATATATCAGAATATAACGTAACAAAGATAGAGAGCAAAAAAATGATAAGTATAGGTGATGAAAAAATAATTTATAAATAATATATAGAATATACATTTATATATATATTCTTATTATTATTATGAAAGATATATTATAAGAATAACTACTTTTGTGATAACAAATAAATATTATAATAAGATATATTAAAATGTCATGTAATTACATATTAAATAAATAATTAAAAAGATTTCATGAATAAAATATAGAATATAGATTTATATATATATTATTATTATTATTATTAAAGATATACTATAAAAATACATAATTTTGTAATAATAAATAAATATTCTTATAATATATATTAGAATATAATATAACAAAGATACAGAGCAAAAACATGATAAGTATAGGTGATGAAAAAACAATTTATGAATAATATATAAAATATAGATTGATATATATATATATATATAATTATTATTATTATGAAAGATATATTATAAGAATAGTTACTTTTGTGATAACAAATAAATATTATTATAAGATATATTAAAATATTATGTGATTACATATTAAATAAATAATTAGCCTCTTGAATGTAGTAAGATTTTATTTATTTATATTTAAATTATTATATATTTAGATTTGTTTTGTATTTTTATGATCAGTTTTGCAAGTTTTTCTATATTTAGAATTGATAATTTAATAGTGGTAATAAACATAAGAAGCAACAATGATATATGATATATTATTATGACATGTATGGAAAGGATAATTTATGCGATTTCGATTCTTGACGTTAAAGTCTAATCTAATCTCATTCTTTATCCCAATCCAAATAACTCGCAAATAAATCAATAGCACTAAAAAGAAGAAAAAAAAGACCGCAAATTTAGTATCGGCCTTTAGTTTTTTGTCTAGTATGGAATTTTGTTTGGTGTTTATGATAGCGGGAGAGAGGAAAAAACAAAATCGAGGTTGGCGGGAAGAAGGGTAATGCGAAAACTGATGTTGATGCAAAGGGGGAACTTTCAAAATACGGATGCGAGAGTCGGGGAAATGGCGGGGAAAACTGACCACGACTTAAGCGGGCGGAAAAAACAACAACAAGGGAAAATTCCGTGCATTTTTGCGAGATGAAAATTCGCATACTTGTCTCTATCTAGCTTCTTCGTTTAAAGGATTGTATGATGGTTTCCTAATATTTTCCTTTCTGCATTTTAGTCACATTTCATATCGGCAGTGATTTGTTTTTCCTGCTGTATGCAATTGAGACTATCGTCTTCATGCGGATATAAGCTACGATTATTATAGTTGTGCATATATTCGAGGAAGCTTTCAGTGTAAATACAGGAATTATGGCGATCAGCGTGCGTTGTGTATTCGGGTGAAGAAGGGTAGAGCCAGCTATATCATCATGTCGAACTGGTTCCTTTTTTTTTGGACGTCGTCTATAGCCCGTACTGACGTTGTTTGTGGCGTGGCCATTTTCATACATGTCCCAAACGGGAATACTATACTTTTTTTATCGAAAATTTTGAGCCACAACTCGTTTAATGGTTGCAAGCCACAACGAAAAGAGTGCAAGGCACGTTGTCAGCCTAGTCCTTTGTGTCCGGCAGCCTCATTAACATGTGATCATACGGCTGAATGTGCTAATTTACAAACAAAAAAAACAAATAATTGTCCTCATTAGGAGATGAACTGGGACTGCATCAGAAAATCAACCTACCTGATGTCACGGATAAGTCGCAGCAGGTCAGTTGGAGGGGATGGGGGGAAGGCAGTGCGAGAGACAGAGAGAGAGAGAGAGAGAGAGGGAGAGAGAGAGAGAGAAAGAGAGAGACAGAGAGAAAAAAAAAAAAAAAAAAAAGAGAGAGAGAGAGAGGGAGAGAGAGAGAGAGAGAGAGAGAGAGAGAGAGAAAGAGAAAGTGATCATGTGGCTCAACGTGCCCACTTGAAAAAAAATAAAACATGCTGGCTAGAAGCGGGGGAATGGATAAGTGTAAGTACATCTTTCGGAGCATATTACGATTTTAGGATTTCATAGACAAGTATATAGATAATAGAGATGATTGGGGTCAAATGTATGCATAAGCAGTAGTGATCAGTTCAAATAGAGGCGCGAAGTGCGTATATGGGCACCAAACACGTTCGTTGCCTCGTTTCTCGATGTCCTCTTTGTTTCCTCTTTTCCAGTCTAGGTATACGAAAAACCTCGTCTCCCAGGAACTTATGTCTTGCATACGATTCTGAGAAAGAGAGAGGCGTTGGATAGGTGTGGAAAACCGAATTGAAAAGGGTCATATGGTCTCACGAGAGGAATAGAATTATCCTTTCGGACATCACCACCGTTAAAATTGGAACAATGCAGAGAAGATTCATTAGCATCATGGTCATTGCGCAAGGGGATACCACGATTGAAAAAAAGAAAAAAACAAAGGACTTTTAAAAGGCAAAGAGAGGAATATAATAGTGACAAGCAATCGCCAAGTTGCCTGCGAATATGCTTTTTTCTTTTTCTTTTTTTTTAAAGATAAGAAAATAAATCACCTATAAAGTATGTTCATTACCTTCTTCCCCGAATAGAACGTTTAGTTTTTTCGTTGCATCTGGACCAAAATTTGTGTGAATTTCGATCGGCGAAGACAGTAGTCTAGACAAGACAAATATAGGTTCGAAAAAGAACATCAGTCTCCACGACATCGATTCAGAATATTAAGATGACGTGGCGAGAACAACCCAAGCTCAGATAATGATGTGGCAGCCTCAGATCAATGATCATTTTTTTTCTCTTATTCGTTTTTTAGAGATATTTCCTTATGTTTTTTTGCAAATAAAGAGACATTTCATTAATAGATTGGAATAAGTTGTGAAAGGCGATAAAAACAGAACTTGATGACGAAACGTTGTACTCGGCGAAAGACAGTAGTAAAGCTTATAGATTAGCGGACGCTAAGCGTCATTGCGATACCCATAGCCATAGCCATAGAAGAGGGGGCGACAACCGATCAGGGCCATAACCATAACCATAGGGCACGAAGAGCGGGTGAGGAGAGATCAGGATGTACAACTGCGCAGGGTTGTCATGCGGGGATTCCCGGGGCCCAAGCCGGGGTAGGGGTTTCACCCCCGGACCCCCGCCGCGGGGCTACCCGACCCCC
>BFEA01000035.1:4806254-4846445 GCA_003427395.1 Chara braunii
ATATCGATCTCACAATGCCAAGATACATCTCCAGAGGTAGATGAAGTCAGATCCCAAAAGTAGTCCTCAACCTGAAGTCTCAATGTTGCTATCTCCAATGTCACCAGAACTCATAACCATCCCTCATACTGGTAGTAACCCAAGAAGTAGACTTAGACTTAGAAGGCAGGAGGAGAGAGAGAGAAAGAGCGGAGGAGGAGAGAAGGAAGAGGGAGGAAAGGCGAGGCCTTTCTCCCTGATACCTAAATGGCCGCGCTGTCCTTGCCTATGTCCGCTGAGGCGGAGCCTGGCGATGCAGCTATGGCGCTGCAGTGCTGGGTGCTGGGCTGCGGGCTGACCTAGAGGGCCGGCGCTGCTGCACTAATCCTTCTCCCTGCTGCGATAATTCTCCTCGCCACCCCGCTATGCTAAATGAAACGCTGTACTAACCTAACCTACTGAGGCTGGTACCCAGCTGATATAGCGCTGGGGCCGGCCTCAATGCTGCTGGTACCTTCGGGTCTGGACCATTGATCCGCCCCAACAGTTCAGATCCGAAACCGAAATCTGAAAGTGGCGCCTAAACCTGGCTGCCTTCAAAACTGCGCCACCGGGAGGTCCTAGAGTTGGACCGGTACCGGCCTGGCCCGTTGGCCTGCTCGGCCTCTGGGCCTACCTATGGGTCTGAACCGACGTGACCCCTGACCCTAGGCCTAAACTAGCCTAACTACGGGACCGGGCCCTAACTGGGGCCTGCGTGGTGTCAGAATGCCACACACACACACACACAAACACACACACTCTCTGCGCAGGTTCCGTGTTATGATGGCCAGAATGCCCTCTCAGACTGGAACTTCAAGATGTTTCTGGACGTAGGACAAGCCAGATGCGTTTTGATTTACGAGTAGATTCTGACAGGGTCATTCGGGAAGTCATCCGAGAGGGGACTGGACCAAATTCGCTCTGAGCTGAATGCAGAAATGCGTAGTTTGCACTCTATGGATTGTGCCACGTGATCGTTGCTGGTGACACGTGGAGAACCATCTGCCACATCAGCTTCTCTGCGACAAGATGGCCATAATCGGAGGAGATCTTTCTGTTTTTCGCTGTTGTTTTCTAATTTTGACCATTTCTCGATTTATGCGCGTTATCCTTGCATGCGCAAAGACCATTAACAGTCTGTAGAGTTTTCCATCTGGTGTGGGTGAGTGATAGTCTACTTTGATTTTGGTTAAGGTAGATTATCATTTACAGTGTAATCAGTGAGGGGATTCTGCAGACTGTTAGGGTTCAGCCTCCTGATGAGTCGGTGAAACTCCGACGAAACAGTTTGTCACAGCCCCTCGTTTGTTGTCCTCTTCTCCCTCTCTGCCTACGGTTTACCGGGCAGTTCTATTTGACGATATATATATTTTTTTTCACCCTCTCTTATACCCCTCCTTCCTTTTATGCGTGTCATCCTTGCGCAGGGGCCATGCTAATCTTCTCTGTGTCGTTCCAATCTCAAGTTTTTAATGGATGTCCCGCAGGACAGTGGACACCTCTCTACCTTTCTCTTCATCGCTGACATTTGGACCATTTCTTCTTCTTTTTTTTTTTTTCTTTTTTTTTTTTTTGTGTGTGTGTTGGACCATTTCTCGATTTATGCGTGCCATCCTTACTTGCGCAGGGGTCATGACATTTTCATGAATGTTCCGAAGCCTCCACGTGCCATCACGACGTTTCACTGACATTCCAAGGAGATTTATTTTCGCCGGAAATGCTGAGGGCATCTTCAGTGTAGGACTTTTTTTTTTTTTTTCTCGGTGGGACTTTTTCGACTCAGCTCCGGACGCGATTGCCGTCAGATGCATGAAGGGGCGGTCGTAATTTCGGTCAGACACATTTTGAAATGCGCTACTAATGTGAGTATGCCTTGATTTTGAAGCCGGGGGTCAATCGTAACGACCTGACTGTTGTAAAGAGATTCAGAGTCTTTTCAGACATATTACGCGCGATCCTCCTCCCCCCCCCCCCCCCCCAACAAAAAAAAAGCAGAGAGACTGTTTCAAATTTAATCATTTCTCCAGCATAAAAAGAAGGCCACCAACTTGGACGAAGGCCATCCTGAGACCGTACTCACAGTATCACTTTCCTGGATGTATCTGACCAGGATCACCACTCCCAACTCACGTATCTGACCGCAATTATGATCAGAGCTGAGGCAAAAATGTCCTAGTGTGAGTACGCCCTGAAAAGGTAATCTCACACTCGACAGAGGAATTGAAAAAAAAAACGCCGCGAGCTTTCTTGCTTCAATAATAATTATTATGGTGAGCCTGCTTGGTCTAATGACTTACTTTATATTTTTCCAGCAAAAAATCACAAACCGTTTTATGACTTCTCCATCCTCTAAGAGCGTACTCACACAGCGGTGGCAGTCTAGCAAAATCTGCTGAATTTTCTTTCCCATGTTTGCTGAAATCATACCCCGCCCCCTCACACATGGGTTGCAAACCAGATCCGGCAATTACAAAATTGGTGCCTCGCATGGTCACAAAGAGAGGAAATTTTCTTTTACGAATTCCCAAAAGGCGAAAGAGAATTTGCCACCACCTCTCGAGGAGGTAGCAAAATGCCCATCCCTGCCGTCCCCCAGGCTGCTGACAAATGCTACCCCCTTTGCAATTTTCGTGGTCCCAAAACCCTAGTGTGACTGACTCTCACAGCATAGCAGATTTTGCGATTTAGCAAAAAAAACCGCTAGTGTCAGGGCATACTCACACTACCGTTTTTTTTTGCTAAATGGCAAAATCTGCTATGCTGTTAGAGTCACACTAGGGTTTTCCGACCACCAAAATTGCAAACGGGGTAGCATTTGTCAGCGGCCTGGGCATTTTGCCACCACCTCGAGAGGTGGTGGCAAATTTTCTTTTGGCTGTCGCAAATTCTCTTTAGCCTTTTGGGAATTGTTAAAAATAAAATTCCGCGCTTTGTGACCATGATAGGCAGCAATTCTGCAATTGCCAGAGAGTCCCGCTCGTGTCCTTTGTGATTTGCAACCCATGTGTGACCGGGCGGGGTACTATTTCAGCAAACACGGGAAAGAAAATTCAGCAGATTTTGCTAGATTGCCACCGCTGTGTGAGTACGCCCTGAGTATGCCCTAAGAGCGTAATCACACAAGGGTGCCATAGCAGCAAAATCTGTTCTACCCCCTTTGCAATATCCGTGGTCGGAAAACCCTAGTGTTACTCTCACAGCATAGCAGATTTTGCAATTTAGCCAAAAAAAACGCTAGTGTGAGTATGCCCTAAGAACCAGATCCCACCTCTATTCTTTTTGGCGAGAAACGGCCTTTTTTGGGATCCCACCTCTTTCCACGTGAGGCGGAGAGGGCCCTCTTTTCTCGCGGATGTGGAAACGGAAGTGGACGTGTCGAGCCGGCCGCGTTTGCAGGCCAGAAAGTTCTTTTGAAAACGCAAAGGAAGACGACCCCGTCTTTTCCCAGAAAAAGAAGGCGGGGTTTTCCTTTTCCTTTTTTTTTTTTTGTACATGTCCGCAAGAGGCACTTGGAACGTCCGCAGGCCGCACAACACCCGACCAATTGTCCGGGTGGACCGACTTCGGGAAGTAGGTCTCTTGTCACGCCCACAGATTTCCGACGCGAATCCTGAAAAAGAACCCAATATCGTGGACTGGTGGGATCCCATTTCTCTTTTACGGTCCGGCCGGGACGGGCCCTACAAAACCGTTCTTTTTCGTGTCTTTCCAAAAAGAATTGAGGTGGGATCTGAAAAAGAACCGAATATCATGGACTGGCGACACAGCGGTGCCATTGCTATCCCGATTTTGCTGAGATGACACCCCGCCCAGTCACATAGCGGCATCAAATCACAAAAGACACGAGCCCGACTTTCTGGCAATTGCCAAAATGGAGCCTCGCGTGGTCACACAGCACGAGGCCCAAATCCTTCAACTTTTTCTTTTTCTTTCAACAAAGTTCGTTTCGAATTTCCTTTCATGAACTCTGGAACTGAAAACAAAAAAAAAAATTGCTACCACCTCCACAGGTGGTAGCAAAATGCCAAAATGCCCTTCCCCTCCTTGGCCCGGCCAAGCCGCTGACATTTGATACCGCGTTTGCTGCTTTCGCCACTTTCCCCGCCTCGTGCGACTGGCCCAACCATCAAATTCTTGAAACCCTCAAATTTTTAGCCTTAAAGGCCCTAGAGTGAGTAGGCCCTAAGTGATGCCACCTGTCGGCAGATATGCTTTCATGTGCTCCACAGTCCTTTTCTTTCTTTCTTTCTGTTCCCCCCTGGGCCCCCCCTCGGGCGTGGCCGGAAGCATCTCGGCTGTTGTCAGGGCCCGAGTCTCAAATGCAGTTGAAACTCGGCTTTGCAGTTGAGTCAGGCATGTGGTCCGGGTTTTTGGAGGAGGGGGCGTGGCCGAGGCATTTTGGCCATGGCCCAGCCACAGGATGCGATGCTCTCTTTTTTTTTCCTTTTTTTTCTGGGGGTGGCCAGGGCATTTTGGCCGTGGCCCAGCCACATGACGAGATGCTCTTTTATCTTTTTTTTCTTTTATATCTCTTCGTGTTGATCAGACACAGCCGAGATGCTTCGGCCACGCCCGAGGGGGGTCCCAGGGGGGAACAAAATGAAAGAGCCTCTCGTCCCGTGGCCCCCGAGATGGCTCGGCCACGCTCCAAGATATTGAAAAAAAAGCCAGCTCGGCCGGGGGGGTACGTTGACGGGCGCCCGGTAGCGCTCCGCAGCGTACCGTCGGCGGCTGTTTCGCCGGCACTTTCTTGTCATTCCCCTGCGTCCCCAGCACAGGAATGAGGCAACTACCACCTCGCGTCAATTCGTTGACGCCAACCATAGCCAAGTGCTTGGGAGGTATAGGAGTCATCTGAGAGTCCCTGAGAGCCACCTGGTACTATGTGAATGATGTGAAGCTGGCGAGCGCTACGGCGCCCGTCTGAGAGATACCATAGGATGGAAGTGACAAATTCATGGGAAGTTAGTTTGATAATCAATGAATGAGGTGCGAGGGAGCGGGCGGGGCTGTTTATTGATATGGCATCGAGATATGAGATGTGGTATTGAGGGGGCGTCATGATAGTTGCATTAGACTTTTGCGTGGCGGCAATAACGGCACAGCAAGACGCCTTTGCATCCTAATTTGGCCTCGTTGTTGAATGGAAATACCAGGAGGCGAGGGGAGTTCTTCATCCTCCTTACTTACCATGTGGGACAAGTGTAGTCTCCAAGGGACTCCGGCGAGCAGCAGTCAAGTGGAGGGAGCCGGCGGTGCGTATGGATTCAGCCTGGAAGGGTAAAACTCATTCACACAACCCTGTAGTTCGGCTTTTCTTAAAAAAACTGGTTATGTCTAGTAACTTGAGCTTCGATAAGGTCTCGCTATATGCTGACAGTACTCCGTAGGGTTATTTTTGCTTTACGTAATCACCGTACTTCCTGTCGATCCAATGGACTAGGTGCCCACGTTCTTACTGATAGAAGTAGCGGGCCTCGACTGACGCGCTTCGGAAGATTTAGCTGCGTACTGGTAATTAACAGCAATATCGATTTGGCATGACCCTCGTATTTTGCTCGTTTGAGCAATGGATTGAGCCCCATATTTTTTTGGAAGAATTTGACCTCGACTAACACGTAGCATTCAAGTGTTCCTCAAGAACGGATTACGTCTTACTCTGTCCCAGTTGATTCAGATCGGCACTGCCTCTCATTCGCACCAAAATGGACCCCTCATCCAATTCAGAGGAGGAGCGCATTAGAGAGATGGTCCAAAAATGCTTTGAGGACGGAATTTTTCCCGAAGGGTTAGACCATGGATCATGCGTAACTGACGGAAGGACGGCAACGATTACACTTAACCCCGTTCTGGATGATGTAGTAGTCAAATGGCTGAAGGAAAGGACAGTTGTTGTCATTTTCCAAGGGGATGCGAGGGATTTGCCAAATAAAATTAAAGAAATGTTAATTCGTATTTATGAGGACGGTTGGTATGCTAACCCTAGTGTCAACCCTTCACTGAAAAGGGGGAGGGTCAAATTTGAGGGTTCTAGCGTTTTTTCGTATGTCGCAACCACAAAGGACATCGCTGAGTTTATGATTCAGAAAGGGGCCGACACGATCGTGTTTAAGGATCCCCAAACTCCGGGGAGCCCTGACATTCACTACTCAGTCCAATTTCGGCGTTGGTCAACAAAAAAGGAATTGGATGATATTCGAGCACAGGAAGCGGAATGGGTTATGGCCATACGGGTTTCCCTTCGCGCCATGTTTCATCTTCATTGGGCGGTGGAAAACTCCATGGCCAAGATCCTGAAAACATACCCACCGCAGAAGGATAACCACTTCCCTAGATTGATGAATGTAAAAATGGATCTGGCCCCGGAGGCGAGGCAGTTGTGGAAGGAGAAATTGGAATTTGAAAAGGATGGGGAAGTTTTCAAACTTGAATTCATATCTCAGGCAACGGACTGGTGTAAGAAATGAAAGTGGTATTATCATACGGAAGATAGCACGGCCTGCCCACGACACCCACAGCATTATATGCACGCTCAGGGCAACGCTCAAGGATCTACCTTCATGGGGGAGGGGTGGCATCGAAACAGAAGACTCAGCAACCTAGCTCTTCTCGTTCCTCTGGCCCGGCTTCGGCTGCGGTCCAGCCCCCTCGCCCCCCTTTGTCGACAACTTTCAGTCCACTTGGCATCCCTGCGTTGGGCGGACTGCCTCAACCACAGCATGCTAACCAGCCGAGCATTCTCATGCCAAGATCTACACCCGGGCCGACCCAAGGGGCGTTTCCTCAGTTTGTAGTAACCCAGCAGTTCTAGGGAGCCTTCCGGGGCCCGTCTTTGGTGACCCCTACTGGCCCAGCACCTGTAGTCCCACCTGGGTTTCAGTTTTGTCCTTCCTATATACCGCCAGGGTTTGGGGTGCAATTGGGTCCGGGGCTGTGTAACGGGAAGTTCTATATGTCTGGGCCAATAATGGGGGGGGGATCTCCAACGTTCAGCGGCAGCAGATCGAATCCCATCTATGAACCAGAACCACCACCCCCAGGGGGGTCATTCACTTCACCCCCGAGCAGTCCTACACGGTCCCAGCAAATGCCACAGCAACAGCAACAGCTGCTGGGCAAGGGGGCAGGAGGGCCTACGCCCACGCCAATGATGCCGGTCACTTCCCAACAGATGTCGGTTGGGTTCCAACAAATGCCGGCTGCTTCTCATCAAATGCCGGTCGGGGTTCCACAGAACCCGGTAGTGTCGCATCATTCGGGGCCAGGAGTCATACCGCCAGGAAGTGGGGTAGGACATACTCCTGCAATGACCCTGGGTAATCTGTTTTTGCAGACAAACGCTTCAGAGGGTGCAGCGGGGGGCGCGGTGCCCTCCGCTGCGGAAGGTGCAGCGGGGGGATTAACAGAGCAGCTCCCTCTGAGAGGTAGCAAGTGTTCGACAAAGCAACGGCGCACTCAGCTAGATGGATTAGATGAGGAGAAATCCTCCCGCTCATTTGGCTTTTCCGATGGAGAGTCGTCCGCCTCATCTGTCGTGCCTGCAGCTGAAACTCTGTGGAATCTGAACTTGGACCCAGGGAAGGAACCCGACATGGCCAATGGCATGGGCATGGCCTCAATTCCCAAGGAATTAATTAATTCCTCCAAAAGAATAGTGCCGATTATTTGTATTCCTGATACACAGGGGGCGTTAGTTATGGGGTTTGATAAGGGTAACAGATGTGTGGGGCTAGCCTCCTTTTCCACGGAGTCACCGCAATGAGACGATTCTGACCTGTGTAAAGAGATTGCTGAGGAACAGATTCCCTTGCCGTGTTGTTCCGAATGTTACAATGGGGAGAGCAGTTCGTCAACATCCGGCAGGGGTGTGCCACCGTCTGTACGTCCCGTATGTGGACCTTCGCCTCCCTCCTGATGCCTTCCCAGTGCTTGAAAGTGAAGGTGTAGTCTGGGACCCTGGCAGATGGTTTGATAAGGTGGACAATCCGAACTTGAAAGGCATCTTCTTGGAAGATGGCCTTCCAACGGATTTCGTTGCTGAATGCAATTTGAAATTACGTGGTAGGAACTTGTCATCTCCCTTTTTCAGGGACAGCCTAACTACTCAGTGGACTGCCCCCCAGGAAGGGGCTGAGATGGGTCGGAGAAGGAAAATCCCAGGGGGTGCGAGGGGAACTGGTCAAATCCATGAACATTGCGACCAGACCCAGGGGTCATGAACCAGATCCCGTTAATATCATGGAATGTTAGGGGGCTGGGGGATAACAATGGGAAAGAAAAACGAGGGCGTTTGAAAGCATTGATACATTCCAAAAGGGCGCAAATCGTCTGTCTGCAAGAAACTAAGTTGGATTCAGACAAGATTGCAGCACTGGGAAAATGGTGGGATGGCCCACAACTGTGGGCGCCGGCAGATGGGATGAAAGGTGGCACGCCAATCTTATTTCACTGAAATCTGGACTTTGACTGGGTAGATGAATGCATAGACAATTGGGGCAGGTGGGTTTGGGTAAAAGGCATCATCACAGAGGAATCATGGGCAATAATGTATGTGTATGCACCGTCAGATAGGCGCGAGCGGTTACGCTTCCTAGTTGAATTGGAAGAGGTGATTCCGGATGTAGACAACCTGATCCTTGTCGGGGATTGGAACACTGTTCTAAACCCGGGCATTGATACTTTGATGAATAGACCGGTTTACATGGACGCCAGACTCTTGATGACCTTAATGGAAAAGATGGGACTGGTGGATGCTTTTCGGGTCACACACCCCAATGACTATGGTTTCACCTGGCACCCGGCCAGGAGACTGCGCACTACTCCAGGAACGGTGAATGTAAGTCTGAAGAGTCAACGCCGCATTGACATGGTGCTGGTTAGAGCCTCGGCATGGGACTGTTTACTTTCAGTCTCTATAGAAGCACATCCTATGTCTGATCATTATCCCTTGTCCGCTCGCTTCGCACCAGGCTCATGCTACGATAGGGAACGTGGCTACTTCAGACTCAACACCGAGAACCTGGAGGACCCTGGCATAAATAATTGGGTGCGGGATCAGAATGCAGCATGGCAATCCACTAAGGATGTATTCCCAACAAAAGGGGAATGACTTACTACGGGGTTAAGGGTAATATCCAAAGGTCTAGCTCTCCTATCTATAATCAAAGCTTACCAGAGGAAGAAAGAGGAACGTACTTGCAAGCAGAAGATCGAGGAGGCAGAAAAGGAGCTGGGCAAACACCCGGCATCAGATGTCTTTTGGACCAGAGAGCGTACTAGATGGCTCTTGAAATGGGAGGAAATACAGATAAGGAAACAGAAAGTATGGCAGGACAGATGCAGGGTCAAGGGGATGTCTAAACTAGACAATATATCTAAGGAGACTTTTGCGCTAGTAAACAGACAGAACACACAGCACCGTATGATGAAAGAACTCGCTCATCCGTTTGATACGAATCTTCGCAAGAGTTCAGAAATAGCCCGGATGTGTGACTACGTTGTTACTTACTTTAGTGACATCCTCACTTCACGTAAGCCTCCTGAGGAGGCTGATTCTGATCTATCTCTGTCTTCAACTTTTTGGTCCAATACTATAACGCGTATCCCTTGGGAAGGCAGACTTGTGCTGGATAGACCAATATCCTCCGAAGAGCTAACCTACGTAGCGAATCAGATGGCGAAAGGCAAGGCCCCAGGGGAGGACGGGCTCCCTGTTGAATTATTTCTGCTATTCTGGAACCTTTTTTGCAATGATCTAGTCCAGATGTACAATGGCGCCCTATTAGGAGAGAAACTTCCCCCCAGTCTGACGAAAGGTATCATTGCATTGCTGTATAACAAAGGTGACAAGAGTAATATTCGCAACTGGCGTCCGATCTCCCTTTTGAATACAACCTACAAACTTTTGGCGAAATCCTTGGCGATCAGGTTGGCAGCATACCTACCTCTCTTGGTTGGGGTGGACCAGGGAGCTTTTGTCAAAGGCAGGTCAATCTTAGACAACATTGTCACAGTAATCGAGTCAATGGAAATAATTACAGAGGAAAATCTTGATGTGACGGTCCTACTCCTGGACTTAGAAAAAGTTTATGACAGGGTTAGTTGGGCGTTTATTTTGACTACTCTTAGGCACATGGGCCTGGACCCTAACTTCTGCGCACGGGTGAAAGTGCTGTATTTTCACGCGTCAGCTTCTGTCATGATCAATGGAAGGATCTCACTGCCCTTTCCGCTGACTCGCTCACTGCGACAAGGCTGCCCCTTGGCACCACTCCTATTTGTCCTACAAATGGATGTGCTGCTTAATAATGTGAGGAATAACCCGTCTGTTGTTGGTTTACGAACTCGGCATCAACAGCAATTCAAGGGAAGCGCCCTTGCTGACGATCTTACAATAGTATCTAGAAATACGGTAAGTTTGCTAACTGCAGTTAGGGAGACTTTAGTAAAATATTGTTTCTTATGTGAAGCTCAAGTAAACTGGTCAAAGTCAGTTTTTTTTCTGCCCGAACAATATGGGATCTGCGTGGATTTTGGTATGAAGAAGATTCCGGTTGATTCCGCGGAGAGATTCTTGGGAGTGCAGGTGTCTCTGCAGAATTGCGCTGAGTCACAAGACAAGATGATCTTTGCCAAAGTAGAACAAAAAATATTAAAATGGAAATCAGTGTACGGTCTCTCACTTTTCGGCAGGGCACTGATCTTGAATGCCTCAGTTTTCTCCCAGATGTGGTACGAAGGCACAGTCAGGCCTCTTGGGAAGAAATCGGCGCAATTCATTAGGTCGGTGTCTGCAAAGTATGTCTGGAAACCGTAAGTGGAGGAAGGGCAGGGACACATGTCGAAACTGTCCTGGGACAAGGTCACAACGACGAAGGAGGAGGGGGGCCTGGCGATATTAGATCCAATGCGCCAAAACAAAGCCCTCCTCTGCAAATGGCCCTTCAGGGCAGTTCTTGACACAGAGAATCGTAGTTGGGTGACCCTAGCAGAGTATATCCTAGCTAAAGATTGGGGGTTGTGCAATGGGGAGGACGTGTGGTTGTTAATGACACTGCCAGCATATCAGCGATGGAAACCAAAGTCTCCCTTCTGGAATGGCGTTATTCAGGCCTGGCGTTCACTAGCCCCAGGGCCCATCAGAGCTCCACGGTCTCATGATGAAGTACTTCGGCAGCCCTTATTCGAGAACGCTGGTATCAAGAATCAAGACGGGCAGACCTTTGCAATTACCGACAGAGGAAGTTTTGGCAGGGCATGGGTGGAAAGGGGAGTGCTCAGGGTTGAAGATATGTGGGATGATTCGCGTAAGACTTGGAGGAGTGTGGAGGAATTGTGGGAGAAGTTAGGAAGATTGTGGCACGTGGAAGCAAGAAGAGAAGCTCTGATTCAAGCTATCCCAGACGGATGGAAGCAGTTGTTGGGGGTGGAAACGGAAGAGGGGCAGTGGTATCGACCTGCCCTGAGTCTAGGTGGCGATCTTCAAATTTATAAAAAGACTGGCCAAGGGAAAGTGGAGGTGTGGGAGAGATGCAAGACATAAGGTATTACCTTGAGCACCCTGGTGTTCAAAGAGGAGAGGGAACTGCCGACCTCTTGCCTATTGGAGGAAGTCAGAATCTTTATGCAATTCTCAGCTGCAGGACCTCCTCAACCGGTATTGCATATGGACGGTACCCCGATACGACAAATGCGGTTGGATATTGGCCAGTATGGCTGGCCGAAATCAAGAGGCCGGTTGGAACTTCATCAATACACACCTAAATTGGGCATGGTATCGCAGCGGCTTGAGGGAAGTACGACTCGGAAGATTCAGGAAGCTCTCCCTGCATCTGTTACAGGTTTAACCCTGTCCGTCGAATATTACAAGGAGAAGTGGAAAGTAGTGTGGCTGATTACCCACGCCGCCCCACTAGACGCAGTGGCATTGTTCAGCAGAGGAATGGATGTGGATGTGAGATGTGCAAGATGTCACATACACCCAGAAGACTCAACACATCTGTGGGGGACCTGCCCTCTGTCATTCCGAATATGGAAGTGGTGGGCTTACCATTGGAAGGCAATGGGCGGCCCAGCAGAAGTGGAATGGGATCTGGAATGGGCAATAATTGTGCAACTTAGATTGCCGTTGGAAAGTGGTAAAGGGTGGGGATATGTAGCCACTGCAATTCGGTCACTGGTTATCTGGTGGATTTGGAAAGAAAGGAACTCTGTTCTTTTCCAATGCAAGTATTTCTCTGATTCAGCGTTGAAGAGTGGTATGAAGACCACACTTAGGCATATGATTATGGTGGACTGGAGGAACAAAGTTTTGACACGGACAGGGGAAGGACGGCAGAGAGCGAGACTGTGGTTCCTGCGTTCATGGGCCAAAAAAAACCGACTGGTGGCTGTCTCAGCAACAACAGGGAGATCAGTGTTTTCCCCATGGTTGAGAATAGATTAGTTAGACTTAATGGCATCAGTGGATCTACTGGGGTTTTAATGGTTTTCGTTTAGCATGGGAGTAAGGGGTAATGGGGAATGACGGGGTCCGGGTTTTGGGTTTCTGGGGTAAAGCAGGTTTAAGGCGGAATCGACCTGTCACTCGGTGGTTCCTTATGCCTTATCAGTCGGGGTAGTAACTAGGCTGGGGGCCCGTGTTAGGGCCAATGGGGCCGTCATTTTCGAGTGAGTTGTCTGTCAGTTTTGTTTGTTGGCCAGGTTGGTCTGGCCTCGTGTGTGCAGCCTTTCGTTTTGTGTGCCGGGTTGGTCTGGCAAAACATCTCTGCTCTCGAATCCGGGTAGATTTGTGAGGACCCCGGCCTCCGTATTGTCACTGTTATTAAATACATTGATGCCTTTTTTTTTTTTTTTTTTTTTAATAAAAAAAAAGCCACGTGCCTGACTGAACTGCAGTTACAAACTCCACTCTGCGACTTTTGGAACGATACAGAGAAGATTTGCATGGCCCCTGGGGCCTGGACCCACTAGCAAGGTATTCTACCACGCCGTTCAGGATTTCGATCATGTGTGGCATCGAGAACTACGGCCGTCGAATACATCGGATCTCGACGGCCTGGTAGTTTCCGAGCGGGGACTGTAAAGATGCCCACCTCCCGTCCAATGAGATGCGTTGGAAAAAAAAAAAAAAAAAAAGTTGGACTAACTTGGACATGATAGCTCGTGGCTTTGYGTGGGSGGGAAGTCTGGATTTTATGGGCTYTAARGGGGGGGGGTTGATTTCCAGACTTCGTTTTTTTTTTTTTTGGCTCTGAGAAATAGAACTTGAAATGTGAAATTCGAATATTGTGGTGGATCTGACAGGAACGCTTCCGCGTCTGTCGGATGGCCTGCTAAAGGCATCATGAGATACATGGCGAGGAATGTATCCCAATACCCGTTACTTGTTCATGCTCGTGAATGTGTTCGTGGACACATTTTATTGCCACGGTACATCACTATGAAGACTTACGTGAAGGAGATAGTACCAACCCATGAATTCGGGTGCACAGCTGTTCTTCATAGTTTTGTGCTATTTCAATTCACTTCATGCAAATAAAAAATCACTTTGTATTTTTCAAAAAACCATAAAACTGTGTCACACGTCGTAGAATACTTCGCTAGTGGGTCCAGGCCCCTGCGGAAGGATGACACGCATAAATAGAGAAATGGTCCAAACTTTATAAAAAAAAAAAAGAAAAACAAAGAAAAATTCGGAGTTCCTACTACTGCATTTGAAACTCAGGCCCGGACTACAGTGCAGAAACCCTGTTTGGAATGCATTTAGAAACTGCTTTCGTGACAGCGCCTTAGTTACCCCCTGAAAAAAAAGTAAATTTGCACAGGAAACAAATAAAGGGGAAAAAAAAGAGAAAAAGCAGGGGGTTCCCCAGGGGAATTTGTTGGCAGACTTTTGGCCTTGCCACACTACTGTAACAGTGGAAGCCCACACCACTGTGGAAACGGAAAAAGTACGAGTGCATCTTCACGTAGCGAGTGGCAAGATGCATCCATTACTATAAATAGCGAAGGATGCATCTTACCTCTTTCTAGGGAAGACGCACTTAGTCTAGTTCTTTTCTCTTTTCCACAGTGGTGTGGCGAGGCCCTTACAGAAGTAGCACCCCCCACTACAGCTTGTAAATAGACCAAAAGAAATCTTCTGAATGCACTGAGAAAGGAGGCTATTTACAAGGAGAAAGGAGGCCCTCTTCTTTAAACCACCAGTACTTGGCCCATTATATGTCAGTGGCGGGGCGTTGTCTTTAACGCCCCCCAAGTTTCGGCGGCTGGGGATAACGGACCTGAAAGGCTGATGCCGCCAGCCAAAACAATTTTTTTTTGTTTCGCTGGGGGGTCTGCACTCAACCGCGCGCAGGGCATATTCAGGCTCAGCATCTATAGCTGGGCCAAGTACTGGTGGTTTAAGGTAAATACATTCGCCCTGCAGTGCACTCAGCCACCAACGCATTGTGGATTTAAAAGGAACCGCGTGTGCACGGTTCAACAGAGGTTCTTTTGTTTTTTTTTTGTTTTAGAAGTAAATTTTTCGATGTGGAGCCCCTCCTAAGTTACACAAAAGTGCTCATCGAAATGGACATTTGTATTATTTTCAGGGGAGAAAGAAGAAATCCTCAAGCTACTACCTTCTTAACCCCAAAAAAACGTACGTTCTATTCGAATTACCTCTGGAAATCGGGTTTTCAGAAATCGCTTGTTTTTCCCCAAATAGAACGTACGTTCGAATATAACGTACATACGTTGTATTTGAATATAACGTACATACGTTGTATTCGTTGCATTCGAATTTTTGGAACTTTGATTTTTCAAAAATAATCAAAAAAATCCGAGAAAAATAAAATGTTATACAACAATGCAATACAAACAACGTTTGCCTGAGGGTCTTATCGCAATTCACGAGAAAATTCGAGAAAAAAATAAAAACGTGGATGAAAATGTTTTTTACTGATTTTTTCATTATTTCGATTTAAAAAAAAAAACTTCAGTAAAAAATCGGAAAAAAAAAGTAGAGAAAACTATGGCGCAGTCAGGGTTTGAGTTTGTAATTGCACTTGAGGCAAAAGGGCCGGTAATGGTGAATGTATATGACCTACGTTTTGGGTCCGGTGGGGTCGCGTTGGGGGGGTGTTGTATTCGCGGGATTGCCTGAAGTGCAATTACAAACTGTTTTCGTGACTGCGCCGAAGTTACCCCAAAAAAGTATGTTGTACAACATTGCAATGCAGACAACTTACAGATTTGTACAATGTAAGGGACGCTGGACAGGGTTTCCAGCAGGTGCAGCTCCCCACCAATAGATGGAGTGACCCATTAAAAAAAAAAAAAAAAAAAAAAAATCCCAACCAAATTTGAGATAAAAATAAAAACAATGGCGGTACTACAGGCTTCTGAGAAGTTGTACCCAAAAACTCGTTCCATACGTACGTACGTTGTAAACACATACAACGTACCCGGTACGTTGTATTTGTATACAAGGTACGTACGTTTTTTTCGGGTTAAGAAGGTAGGCAGACAGCTGCAGCAATCGACAGAGCAACGGCGACAAAGATGCGGGATATGGACTCACACGGAATACTGGTAGAGACAGTCTGCACACCCGAAGGTGGAAGGGGCCCAGGGGTGAGATAGCCACTCCCTCTTCAGAAGAAGAACATAAAGGCTTGCTCAGAACAGGGGCTGAAGTCAGGTAGATATGGGCCTTCTCTCTGACCATAGGGAAACGGAAGGAACAGCGAGGGGGGAAGAGGGGTCGAAGCCGGTGGTTAAGGGGCCCCGTCAGTACAAAAGGGAGAGGAAGAAACACAGACAGACAGAAACGTACACAGGAAACGACGGCCAGCAGTAGGAAGGCAAGACTACTACCGTCTTCACCTGAATACAATGTACGGTCATTATAGCTGTATTTGGGGCAACTTCGAGTCTTGATACAGCAATAATGACCGTCCGTTGTATTCAGGTGAAGACTATACTACACAGCAAGGACCCCAGCATTGCACTGTATTACTGGGAAGCAGGGTCTGGTTCTACAGCGGGTACAAGGAAGGGGTAGAAACAGAGTGAAGCACAAGGACTATAGGAAACAAGGGTCCCTCAGTGGTATGAGGACCGTCAGGAGTACGACTCGTGGGCTGTGCACGAGGACCGTTTTGCCTCTTCCCAGTATCGCATATTCAGTTTGTGTGCTGGTCTGTCATCAGTCAGCAAAAAGATCTTCATGAGGGTCCATTCGGTCAGGAAGCAGAGTTTTTCTTTGACCTCTTCACTGTTGGTGAGCGAGAGGGCAGTAACTGTTTCCATTTCCACATCGTTGAGTGGGGCTGGTTGCTGCTCCACAAGGTGCTGCTGTGGCGGGGTGACGTGTCCTTCTCCTGGGGTGCCTGCAGACCCTGCGGGTCCCCTGGCGGAGCGGAACACTGGCAGGGAAGCACTACATGATGTTGGTCCTGGGGGTAGGGTAGCACTAGGTGGTTGTGTTGTTGTTCCTGGATCTACAGCTGCCTCTGCCTTTCCATCTCCTGCTGCCAGTAGTCTCGTAGCTGCTAGCCTGCTGCTACTGCTGTTGCACCACTTGCTGTTGTTACACACAAAGGTGTTGCTGCCACTGTAGATGGAGATGGTGTACGGTCTGTTGCTGCTGCATCTGGAGCTTTTGCTGGTGTTGTCGTTGATATTAGGCCAGTCCATCATGCAGCAGTAGGAGGATTTGTTCCTCAATGTACCCGTGTTGGGGTTGTTGTTGTTGTTGTTGTTGTTGTTGTTGTTGTTGTTGCTGTTGCATCTGCCAGTGCGTTTGCAGTAGTAGCAGGTGCTGCTGGCATTGAATGGCATGTTGGAGGGTTTGTTGCTGGTGGTGCTGCTGGGCGAGGAGCTGCTGTTGTTGCTGGAGAAGTAAGTTATGCTTGGCACTCCTGATCCAGGCGCAGTTGCCTGTGTGCCACTGTGCCTCCTCCTCCTGCTGGCCAAGGATTAGTGAGCTTCGCTGCTGTTGCTCACTTCCCTGTAAGTTGTTGTTGTTGGTCGTGCTGCAAAAGGGGGGGGCGGCATTGTGAAGCTGGCGGCCGTGCTCAGAATGGCCGTGATGTTGCTGTTGGTGTTGGTCAAACAGCTGTTGCAGGTCCTTCTGCCGCTGTTGCATCCCTTCGTCTTCCGGTTGGGCCCCCTGCTGTTGTTGGTGCTGCAGGCCATGCTCAGACAGGTCATGCTGTTGCTGCTGGTCTTGCAGCTGTCGGGGCTGTGGCAGGTGTTGTAGTTCTGTTTGTCGCTGTTGTTGTGGCCGCCCATGCTCTGGTGGGACCCCTTGTTGCTGTTGTTCCTGGGTCATCTCTTGTCGGTTTTGTAGCAGCAGTTGTTGCTGCTGGGGTGGCGATTGCCCTGTTGGCTGCCCATGCTGTTCCCTTCCGTCGTGGCTCTCCATTTCCAGTGGTTGTAGACTGGACTGTTGGCAATGCTGCAGTTGTTGGAGACCCAACTTCCCTTGGCCGGATGGATCTGGCTGTGGGTGCACCACCTGTTGGGTTCCACTGTGTTTGGCCAACTGCTGTTCTGCCTGGTGGGTGTTCTGGGCTTGGGCGGTGTTGTGCGGGGAATCTGTTTCCAGTCCAGTGGGCTGTTAGTTTGGTCCCCGTGTCATTTTGAGACTCCTTGTTTCGAGTTCCCCGCTCCCCCTGCTCCTGTCTGGTTTGTCGCGGGTCCTGGTTGTGGGGAAAGGCTGCTCCTTTTATTTTGTTTAATTACCCAGACTCTGTGAGTGTCTTTTGTAGCTCATCCGGCTCTCAGTTGATGCTGTTACGCTCAGAGTTTCGTGGATGGTCAATGCCAGAATGATGCTGGCCAGTGCTGAGGCGTTGCCTTGTAACCTGCAGTTGGCGGGAGCATGAGGCTTGGTAGAGCGATCTGAGAATTGCATCAGGGGGGGGCACTACATTGACTAACCTGAGTCGTTACCTGGAGGACACTACGTAGCCGGAGCTGGGGCGGGTCATGCTGCCCTCTAACGTAGCATGTTGGGGGTGTGAGGCCTGGGAGAGGTTTCGGCTTGGTATGTTGAGTAACAATTGGGTAGTGGGGTTTCTGATATAGTTCCCGTGGGTAAGGCTTGTGAATCGCCTCGGTTGAATTCTCATGAATATTCCTATTATCCCTAGTTGTGTCGAAAAAACACTCGGCTCATTTCAGGTGGTGCCACTGGTTTGTAGATCATCCGTGGCCGTGCTGATGCTGTGGAGTTCCGTGGCCTAGGTTTGGCCGGCAGCAGAGCAACGCTGGGCGGCGCTGGGGCGTTGCCCTGTAACCTGTTGTTTGCAGGAGCATGAGGCCTGGTAGAGAGATCTGGGGAACTGCTTTGGAGGGCTGATCCAGTCACTAGTGGCCATCCGGGGCTGTCGCCAGACAACATTGGCCGGAGCTGGGGCGGGTCGCACAGGTCTGTAACTGAGCATGTTGGGGGTGTGAGGCCTGGAAGGCACCTGGTTTAAAAACAGATAGGCTTCGGTTTGGTCTGTTGAGCATCACTTTGGGGGTGTGAGGCCTGGAAGGCACCTGGTTTAAGAACAGATAGGCTTCGGTTTGGTCTGTTGAGCATCACTTGGAATCTTGGTATTTGGTATGTTTCCTGTGGTTTTGTCGTATACTAAAATTAATTATTAGTAGTTTTCCTACGAATGTTCTGTTATTCTCAAGCCGAAACTGGGTACTAATGGCCCCGATACTCTAAATTGTTCTGTATAATTTTCATATGGGACGCTGGGCCCTGTTCACAGTATGTGTTGCTCCCCACAAATGGACTGGAGCGGGTTGTCCCCCCCCCCAAAAAAAACAAAAAGCCTGATGCACGTGCAACCTTTTAGAAAGGTAAAGGAAAGACACCACATGTCATCCAGTTCTTGCCCTCTCTAAGGCGCTTCCTATTTGCGAAATTGGACAGAAACGAAAGACAGAGTCTGACAGACCCATTTGTGAGTTGCGTAACTACCCCTCCTGGCTATGCAACTCTGATTATGGTGCAAAATTCAGAGAGACCAAAAATCAATGGGACGCAATGATACACGAGCGTATGCAATGAGGCCCTTCACCAAGTGCGTGCAGAAAACCGCGCAGATCAGATCCTAGCACGTAGCAACTCGCCAAAATGTGCCTTTGTGTGAGTAATGCAGAGAGCCTCCAAGGCCATGCTCACACTTGCAGTTTTTGGACAGAACCTGGCTAGAATTGCAGCCACATATGATCAGGAAGTCCTGGTGTGAGCAGGTGCGAAATGTGCTGGCAAGTACATCCCATGGAGTCCTCTGTACTGTGCCCTTATCCTTTTCTTTTCTTTTCTTTTCTTTTCTTTTCTTTTCTTTTAACACTTACAAGGCACAGCTAGGGGTAATGGTGAGAGCATATACCCCTAGCTATCCTTGCATGTGACTCCAGTTTATTGGTGGGGAGTATCCTGTATTTATCGTGGGAAAACTTTGATACTAGTAAGCCAATAAATTTTTGCACTCAGTCTGTCTGAAGCAAGACTTGGTCATGCCACATCACCTGCATGTGCATGGCAAAGGTGGCCTGCTGCATGATCTGCATCTGTAAGTTGCCAGGATGGCTTGATGCATGATCTCCACCTCTTACCGTGAAGATGCCCAGATGCACAAATAGCCTGTTTCAGAGATGAGAAAATGCCCGGACTTTGTGTTAGAGTTTCGAGTTTCCTTTTTTGTTCAGCCCCGAGAAATAGAGCCATGATTTCCGCCTTCGGTTAATAATGGCTCTTTGTGTCCTCTACGGACAAGGTCCCACTTACCGGGACTCTTCGTTTCTGTCCATACTAGGTCTGATTTACCAAGATGGACAGCTAGAAGTGAAATGGCTTGTGGCCGAAACAAAGCCCGTCGATAGGGTGGGAAACACTGGCATTCCAAAGGGAAAATAGGAGATATTGGACAGACAGAACAGAGGACACAGCCCCGGGAGCCAATGGAAACAAATAAGAGATACTGTAATGATGTAATTAAGGGATGCTGGACCCGATTTCCAGCACGTGCCCCTCCCCACCAATAGATGGAGCAACCCGAAGGCAAAAAAAAAAAAAAAAAAAAAAAAAAAAAAAAAAAAAAANAAAAAAAAAGAAGTGAAATGGTTTCTCTTTTTTTTTTCTTTTTTTTTTTGGCTAATTTTTTTCTTTTTTTTTTTGGCTAAGAATTTCATTTTTCATTTTTTTATTATTATTATTTTTTTTGCCGAACAGCGGGTCCGGCGTCCCTTACATTTGCACTGCGGCCTTGCAGGCAGGGTGAGGCACTCCCGGCCAAACCCATCCCGACCACAGTTAGAACCAATCCAAAAGATTCCACAGACTAGCAACCAATCTAACAGCCAAAAGTTTCAAAGCGAGGGTTAACCTATTATAACTATTATACAATCTATCTAGCAAAACACGTCCACCTATCTCGGACAAAGTATTACCCTACTTGAGTCTACCTTACTTGGCACAAAGCAAAATTTTGAAACAGAACAACAACGAGAAAACTTAACAAAGAAGTTTTGAAAACCTCATCACGAGTGTGCCATCCTGAGCTGTGTCCACAGTAACCAAACCCGAAAACCTACCCCATCTCTTTCCAAACCATTTGACAGCCTTGGCCGAAAAGCCTTTTTTCTGAACCCGATATTACTCCCAATCTGCAGATATAGCTTGTTTGATTGCATATTTGATTTCAGCTCTAACCATCGGCGGTGTAAGTTGCTCATTCTTCATCAGCCTCTCGTTTCTGAGGTTCCAGAGAGTCCATAATATGGCTCCTCTGATAGTCTCTTCCACATGAGCAAATTGCCTGTGGAGTCATTCTCCTGGCTGCTGTTCCTAGGACGATAAAGTCATCCTCCTTTCTGCCTCAACTGTTACATTATAATTGTCAGTACTCCAGGCATAGGGTGTGTGGACTTTCAAAAAAAAAAAAAAAAAAAAAAAAAAAAAAAAGGTGGGTGGACTTACTGGCTACATCTTCATTCTTGTGTCCCTGCCACAGCTTCGAGCTGGTGACAGTGTGTAGACAGAGGCAGTGACTCAAACTTTCTCGCGTTTTTTTTTTCAGCTTATTGTTGGTGCAACCCCATCATGATGATAGATAGAAAGAAAAAGGGTTCAGGATGAGATGGGAGAACCCGGAGAAGGGCCACCTCAGGTCCAAACAGGACAACAACACAACGCAGCCAGCAATAACTACAAAATAGATTGTGGTAAACAAAAGGGACGATAAACTGGACTATTGTAGGGTAGGATTTAAGGGCACTGATATAAAATGAGAGACAACACAACTTATTATGAGCGTAACAGGGTGAAAGGCAGCGCTGCAACAGAGTTTGAGCATATGGTGGCACAAAAGAGATAATAAACCAGAGATTGGTAGGGTAGGGTTTAGGGTTTAAGGGAGATGATACAAAACATACTTGACAACATAACTGACTACGGAATGTAACAGGTTCAACTTGACGGTTTGTGCCGCAATAGGCGTTCACTTGAGCATTAGAAGGTTTTTAGCATGACAGCTGGTCACTGGAGGTGGGATGGGTGGGTGGGATGGAGGTGGGATGGGTGGGTGGGATGGAGGTGGGAGGGGCAGGCAGGGCAGGGCCAATGTTGGTCAAGAGAAACAACAAGTCATATGACAAGATACATCCACCGCCTTTGAATTTGCCGATCCACGATATGGCTGACAAAATGTAATATTGGGACGCTGGGCCCGGTTCCCAGCAGGTGCAGCTCCCCACCAATAGATGGAGCCTTCACACTCAGGGCCCTGCTTAGCGAGAATCCTCTTACCAACTCGCTAAGCAGGACCCCATGGCCTGAAGCTCCTTTAAAAAAAAAAAAAAAAAAAAAAAAAAAAAAAAAAAAAAAAGAGTTCCAGATGGCTATAGTTTTCGCCGGTTAGATCAGATTCCGTGGTGAGGCCACACTTATTTATATTCCTCATTTCTGTCCGAAGATCAGGAAGGAAGACCCTAAGTCTGGGAACTGAGAGGAACCCCTCCCCTCCACCTCAAGAGTACGGGCAGCCATATCCTTCTGAACTATGGACCAAGCATGTAAAGAAATTATATCTTTCAATGGGGACCTGGTAAAGAGTTTACCTTTCAAGAGCGTATCACGCTACTCGAAATAGCTGCATACTGGACGGGAAGCAGGGATAAGGAGGCAACTGAGGCAAGTACATGGTCCCGCTGGGTTCATTAAAACACCAGTACCTTTCCCATATGTCGGCCACAGGCACTGCACACCACCCCGAAAATCAAGACTGGCTGCCCATTCAATTTATCGGCGGCCGCCCTTGAGTTTCAGGCCAGTGCGTCACCCGGAGGCAGGCAGCCTTTCCGGGCTCCACCTTAAACCACCAGTACTTGGCCCAGCTATCGGCCGGGGGAAAAAATAGAGTAGAAACATTTCTAGCTGGATGAATTTGGGCGCTCCTGTAGTAGCCCGTACATTTCCTAAAATTGTGGCGCTTTAAGCGGCACGACTGTAGGAAGTACTGGTGGTTTAATTGGTGGGGTGCTTTCCAAAGACTGCGTCAGCAGCAGGTGGCTTGAAGCCTTGAACCATCAGTCTGTTCCTTCATACCTTTTCCGATGTGGGCGTGAAAGTGCTGCAAAAAAGCGGTTTGGGCCTACCAGACGGAAAACTTAGGTTTGCAGCCCCGAGAACTGCTTGTTTTTCTTAGCACCGTGCAGCGCAGCATATCAGAAAAAAGAGGCTTGGATGGACTGGTGGCACCAGTACATCGGAGGCTAAAGTCACAAGTCTCAAACAGCCCCGCGCGCCGAGCTTTGCCGTAACTCCAGCGCAGCATTTTTCCTTTTTTTTTTTTTTTTTTTTTTTTTTTCCTTTTTTGCCCCCCGAATAGCCCTTGTGTAAAACCCTCTATCCCGGTGGTGGTAAGAGAACTGTCAGGATTGATTGTTTCTCTGTCGGGCTGCTCCATCTATTGGTGGGGAGCCGCACCTGCTGGAAACTGGGTCCAGCGTCCCATTGATACATCTTATGACACAGAGATAGCATTTTCCTTTTTTAAGTTTTGGCCAAGAGGCAGTGCTCCAGTGTTGCTCGGGCGGGTGGTGACGCTCTCCCGCAGTAGGTCCTGGAGCAGATTGGGGACAGAAGGACTCTCTGTGTCTCAGGTTTGTTCTGGACACGAGCCAGTCCGATGTGGGGAAGCAGTGATGAAGGATCTTCCACTGCAGTGACCTGAGGTAAGTGGGCATCATGTCGGCATAAGTGGCACAGGCCCTCCAGGGCAGGTCCCCCAGTAGTGCCGGGTCGATGGGTGAGTCCCATTTTCCCACTCTGCCATTCCCACTCGTTCGGGTCAAAAGATAGTCACTGTGCTGCCATTGGGGTTGAGCATTCGGCAAAGATGCCTAGTTTCTGGTCACCCACCACTCTTATTTGCATGAGGCCTCCCCACTTTGCTTCGCCATCAAGATCTTCATTCTGTGTGGGCTTTGGCATCCTCTCTCCCGATAGCGTGGGCTTGGAGGCTTCCAAGGAACAGGTGTCATGGTCATTTTTCCGTAGTCTGTAGATAACCAGCGGCAGGGGCAGGTCCTTGTATTTGATAAGTTAAACTCGATCCCCTGGCTGAACGGTGGGCCCAGTCCTAAGGATGGGCTGCCAAGCTACGGGTATGGCTTCCCGTAGCATGTTCAGTCTGGTGCCCAAAGAATGAACCCCCAGGTTTTTTATAAGTTTGGGAAACAGCAATGCTGGACGGTGCTGGAGCAAGGTGGTGCAACTCTGTAACCTAACCTGATTGGAGCATGGGGCCTGGAAGAGCTTTGGTTCGTGTCGAAATTAGCCATGCTGGTGGTGGTCGTAGACTCGTAGGTGGATTGAATAGGTTTCACCTATCTGATTTGTGATGGGGAGGCTTTTTGACACACATATTCTATTGACTTGGTAGAGTCTGAATGAAAAAAAAAAAAAAAAGTCGGTTGTTCTTATGAATGTCATAGGACTTTAGGGTTTCTTAGCAATCCATCTTAGGCGGTTTCGATGCTGTTATACTCAGTGATTTGTGGCCGTTTGATGCCAGAACGACGCTGGCCGGTGCTGGGGTGTTGCCCTGTAACCTGCTGATGCAGGAGTGTGAGGCCTGGTAGAGAGATCTGGGGATGCTTTGGGGTGGGCATCCCAAGGGACGACCAACGGTTGCTGCTGGGATGACACTGGTCGGAGCTGGGGCGAGTTGTGTTGCCCTGTAACCCAGCAGGGTGGGGCCACTGGCATGAGGCCTGGAAGAGCTCAGCAGGGAGTAAGACGGTGTTGGGAAGTCTTAGAAGGGTTTGTCGGGGAGCCTGAGGGTAGTGAGCATTCGTAGGACCTCTGTGGCAGGTTATTGCATGAGTAATTCCCTAATAGGTTATTAGATACTCAGGATCCTCCACATGTTTCTGAATCTCATCGTGTTCACAGATTGTTCTCAGCCGAAGCCGGGTAATGGCCCTGGTATCTCAAATGACCTCAAACGACCTCAAATGTTCTCAATGATCTGTATAATTCGATATGGGACGCTGGGCCCAGTTCCCAGCATGTGCTGCTCCCCACGAATAGACTGGAGCACTTGTTCAAAAAAAAAAAAACAAAAAAAAAAACAAGGCTCTATGATGCAAAATTACCAAATTAGAATCCAGATTAAAAGGAAAGATGGACTTCCAGAAAAGCTACGGGTTGAGATGTTGAGGGATTCCCAGCCTCATTTGATTACGTTATAATATAAGCTGCAACTTAAAAAAAAAAAAAAAAAAAAAAAAAAAAAAAAAAAAAAATCTACTTCCAGAAAATTATATCTGAGCTACAAAATGAACCACATGTACCCCACCCAGCTATTTTTTCAGAGTCTTGGTGCATGCACCGACACAACTTTCGGGGGTTCGCTGCGCAAGCCAAAACCAGGCACGCGTTGGTTTTTGTTTTTTATGTTTTTGGCGTGCAGGGCGAAATTATGTTCAGCATTAATAGCTGGTTGGGTACTGGTGGTAACAATCCGACTAAGATACGCATACATGTACACATTTAGAAAAAGGATCTATAGGTCAGACCTTCGAATCTTCAAGAAATCAAATTAGGAATATAGAATTTAACTTTTATGTATTATAATAGAAATTTAGGAATTGAACCACCAGTACTTCCTAAAGTCGTACCCGTAAAAGAGCCGCGGCTTTAGGAAATGTACGGGGCCACTACAAAAGCGCCCAAATTCATCCGACTAGAAACTTTCATAGTACTTCATGCTCTGTTCTTTTTCGTGGCCAATAGCTGGCCCGAGTACTGGTGGTTTAAACTTTGTGTATTTGAACCTTTGAAAATCAGAGAGATCTATTAGGATTGGAAATAAGGGGATTACGAATTCAGGAATTTGAGATTTAGGAATTAGATTTTAAGCATTGAGAGTAGATGTCCAGAAACTAAGAATTATACTCATCAACGAAGTTAACATGATTATTAACCAACACAAACTTAGAGAAACCCAATGCCACTTTGCTTGTCGGTGATGAGCAACCGGGCCTGCGCCCCCCAAAATAGATGGGGCACCACGTGTGGGTTTAAAAAAAAAAAAAAAAAAAAAAGGAAGAACAGCATACAAAGCTATCCCATCAGTGCCATTCAACACGCCCCTCTCCCCTCTGGACCTCACCATCTCCTTCATCGGCACCAAGGCATGCTGACCGCCTCGTGGTCGACTACACAACTCAACCACTATTACAAAAGGCCAAAAGACGAAGACCATCAGACCCAAGTTTAAGTTAACATCTACAGTGATTGAAACCGCGTTGCAAGCCAAGACCACCATGACTGAGCCTGTCAGCAGCCCTTTGCAGGCAGCCCCGAGAGGGTAGGGGACATCATCATCACAGTGGTCGCACCCAAGACCAATATAACAAGATAGAATCCTCCAGCTTAAGAAGAATAGCAATCCTGTTGGGCATCTAGAGCATCCATGAGAAAGCATCGTCCCAACCCGTGCACGAGGTGGTAACCGCCCTACCACCATCACCCAAACACAGACCCCCAACCCTCTGCACAAAGTGGAAATCTCATAAATTGACCCGATTTATGTGGAAATTTCAAACTTTTGAGGGTGTGGCGTCCTTAAAACGCCCGACCCCTTCGATGTATCTGGACTTAGCTGAAGTCGGGGGGGGTATCTGGACTTGGCGTGCATCCAGGGGGGAGGGCGTTTTCATAACGCCGTACCCTCAAGAGGAACAAAAGAACTCCCACAAGAAAGGAAAGTTGAAAAAACATTCCATTTATAAAAAAATCTTAATATTTTAAAATTATCATTACAAACTTCTTCCGATTCTAAAATTTTCAGTTTTTGAAAAGTTTTCATCTAAAAATGAGTTTTTTTTCCAACTACATCTATTTGTTGAAGATGGAGTGAAAGTTCGGATGAGTTTATGAAATGTTTTAATTAAACTTTCATTTTACTATAACAATATATTATAATTAAGATTAGATCAACCTAGTTATGACCAGGACTTCTTACAGTAGAATGATAATCCAATTTAAAAAACCCATAGACTCATCCAGACTTTCATTCCATCTCTAGCACACAGTTCAAACAAGAAAGGATACTCCTTTCTTGGAAGGAAAGTTTTCAAGTAAGACGAAAATTTTTAAAAGTGGAATGACCTAGGCTACAAGTCGGCCTGGCCGGGTCACCCTATTTTCCCGAACGGTCCGGCCGTGCAAGGACCAAGGAAGGTCCTAGCAAAAGAAAAAAGAAAAAAAACTCAACAAAATCCTTAAAAAAACTATGTTATGTAGAAAAATAAATTGAACAACTTTTGTCTCAGGGTCATATCGACGCAGAGGACAGGACTTGATCCTGGACCAGGCGGATCAGAGTATTGGAACTGTCTGTTAGGGCCTTTTGAGACCAATTGTTTGTTTTGCTTTTTCTTTCCTTGTTTTGGCAGTGCCTGTTTGTCGGCGGTAGTTAGAATATTGGATGAATGAGTAGTTTAGTGTTGTAACCTTTGGCGGATTAGCGGACATCCTGCCTCTGATGAGGGGGACTGGTCCGACTGACATTTTGAAGTTTGACGATAAATAGGTAGACATTAGCGGGACTAATCCTCTTGGGCTCCCGCGGCGTTTGGTTGACCGTGACGACGGTGAGCCGAAGCCCGGGGCGGAACGTGGAGAGAAGGTGGTTCTTGGGTGTGTAGGAACGTTTTGTGGAAACCCGGTTTGGTTTGTCACTGTCTACTTGTCTACCGTCACCTCGGTGACTATGTGTTCCTTTGCACTGTGTGCCTTCACTATGTGTTTACATCTGCTTTCACTGCGTGTTTGTCACTACCGTGTGTGAACCAACATCATAATCGTTTAACGCATGCGTGAACTTATCTGGGGAAGTGTACCAGATTAAAGTGAGCGTCATTAACGGGCAATATACCGCTTGTTACGTTGGACGAAGAGGATACGTTTGGTGAAGAGTTCATTGTCTGAAGTTGTGAAGCTATCAGCAAGCAAGAGTGTTATCAAGTTGAGCAGTGAAGCGTGAAAATCGATACTATCGAGGAGTGATGTCAAGTTCGGATCGTCGAGAAGATGAGAGGGATAGACGACCTTATAGGTCATCGGTGAAATGTTTTAAGTGCGACGAAGCAGGACACTACGCGCATCAATGCCCATATCGTGACAAGCGGCAGTTTTCCAGCAGACCGTCCACGTCAATGGACTCAAGGCAATCGCGTTCCCCGAGGAGATATGAAACTCAGCGGAGAGAGTCCTCCCCGAAGAGGGGATCCTTCCTTCAAGATCAAGTTGCTGATCTCGCCAAGGGATTGGCTACGATGAAGAAACATTTTGATCAAGTTCGAGCGAAGAAATTAGAGAAGGCTCGTCGGAAACTCGAGAAGAAGCGCGAAGAAGAAGTAGAGAGACTGAGAGAGGAAGAAGAGAAAACACATTTGACACAGGAGGAGGCACGTCGCGAAGCCAAGAAACGGAAGAAGAAGGAAAAGGTTAAACAAGAGGCTGATTTGAAAGTTGCTCTGAAGAAGGATGTCACTATGCACGAAGCTATGCTCATGAGCGAAATCAAAGATGATTGGATCAAACAATGGAAGACTACGGTTCTTCCAACTCTTGGTGGAGGAGGACGTGATGGGAAAGGGAAGAAGCAAGTAAGTTTTGAGACCACAGGGGGTAGATAGACAGAATGAAGCAGCGAAGGTAGCGAGGCGAGCGTAACACAAGAATTGAGCAAAAATACCAAACGCTTGTGTATTACTAAGAAGAGGAAGAGAACCGAGGATCTGCCGATTGCTGACAGTCCACCTATGGAGGCGCCTCCGAAGCGTACCCCTAAGCGTGGGGTAGTCGGAATCGGCGAACGAAGCCCACGCGCTACACATGCCCGAACGAAGGGGACACGTACTCCAATTCTAGCGAAGAAGAAGTCACCTATTAAGACGCCAGTATCGAAGTACACGAATCGCAAGGAATCCCCTCCGAGCGGAAAGTTGTCGTCAGCCAGCAAATCGTTGACCCGCCTGCGGTTTTGAGGCACGATCATGCGAGAACTGAAAGACTGCAACGCCGATGAGCTCTAACGTTTCTGTAAAAACGAAGGTATCGCGTACGGAGGTAAGATTGATGCCATATTCGATCTGGCCGAGCACCGTTCCCAACGACAATTTCCCTGCGTCGGTCCTGCCCCCGAAATTATTCCGATTAGTGAGTCTGTCGAGAACGAGGTTAGCGAGCCAACAGAACACACGGAGTGATTTGTCATTTCCCCCGTCCAGTGGATAAAAGTATGTAGATATGTTACCAGTAAGAGGTGCGGGCAAGTATCCGTTGATCGGAAGTGGGAGAAATTACTACAAGTGATCGTGATATTGTTAGCTCTATCTACGCAGATACGGTGGTTGCAGAAATATGTGGATCGTTGGATTCGTCTGTATAAGCTATACCGTCTTGATTTCCTGGATAAGCATGGGGTCGTTTATGTTGTTGTATCCCCATATTGTAAACATGCTTATGTTGGGAAGACGGGTCGTACCTGCGACGTGAGATGGCGAGAGCATTTATACGTAGTTCGGAAACGTACTCAGTCCCACTTTCATCGTTGGTTGTCTTCCTTTGGCATAGGTAACTATGTGCTGCTTCCGGTTGATGTTTTTGATGGTAAGGATCTGGCTAGATTGGAGGAACTGTACATTGCTAGGTAGTCTCCGTTTTTGAATTCCAACGGCACAAGGAAGTCTAAGAAGCTGGGAAATAGAAAACTCGGTCGGAAGGAAAGGGGTAGAGGGAAGGCTATCAGACCGTTTGAGCGTAGAATTGAACCTGTACGTTTTTATTGTTATCGGACAGGCGTTGACTTTCTTGACCTTTACACTTGTTTGGACAGTGTCCAAGACTCAGGAAAAGATTTATGGCAGTTTAAATCGAAGGGTGGTACTGATTGGACACCAGCATGGAAGAAACTATCCCGAATGTTCGGTGATAGTAAAGTGAAGATTGATGGCGAGTGTCGACCACTAAAAGAGTGTAAGCTGTAGTTGGAAAGGGGAGGCGATTTTGAGATTGTACATGTCGTGAAGTGGCAAGCAAAATGTAAATTTATGAAGAATGTGTTAATTGGAATTTTGAGGAATCCTCAAAAGTTGAGCGATATCTATAAGTGGGGGATGAGTGCGGTTCTTAGGCTTTACCGAGTGATCAAAGACTTTTCCAGGAATTCCACTCGTAAGTATTTACGAAGATTGGTCTCTCGGTGTTTTCGGGACAAATTCAACTTAAGTTTCGCTTCAGATCTTACACTCCGGATTAAGTATGATGACCAAGTTGTGATTTCTGAAGTTAGGAAGGTGGCTAACGACGTTTTGATGAGTTGTCCCTTGCCGTTATGTTTTGTTCATCGCGCATGGAGGAAAATTCGGATAGTAGGAACAAAAAATCCTACCATTGCCGATTTGTTGCATAACCATCGAAGAGCTTCCTTGAGTGGTGTGCTTTCCTGCAATTGTGCAGGTATGATTTTCCCTCGCGTGAACGGACATGTGATGTTCAGACTGAGTGAGGTAGCGGACTTGCACCCACTCTTGTCAAACGCGAACAACATTCCTATTGTCGAACGGACAGACAGACTCAGCCTTTTACGTGAAGAGATTAGTGCAGGTTTTAAACGCTGGAAGAATCTGAATGATTTTGTTCCGGACTGCTCCACTTTGGATTTGACCACTTGCATCACAGATGGGGACCAAGTGTCCAACTGTATCCGTCAAGGATGTGTTAGCTTTGAAACAGAGATTGGAAGGTTTGGTAATCGCCCCAGTGGATAGGAATCCAGACGAATCCGTTGTGCTATGCCCTGGTACTTATTATGAAGCAATGATGGCGACATTCGTGTGTAACCCCGAATACCGGATTATTCCCTACTCGAAAAAAGAAGCCTTACGAGAATTGCGGGAAGACGTTAGACGAAAGAACTTGAACCGGGTAGTGCAGTGGGAAACCAAAAGGACGTTTGGCGCTGCGTACGTAATTCCGAAACATAAGGACTTGTGCCGTTTCAGGCCGATCTGTCCTTCATATATGGAACCAATGGCACGTACTGCACGCTTGATGAGTAGAGTCTTTAATCACCTGCTCTACAACTTACCGAAGGATTGACATTTTAATTTGAAATCGGTGTCGGACCTTACCGGGAGCTTGGACAAAATTAACAGGAAGCTGAGTAAACTGGGAGGCATACGACAGATCTCCTCCTACTCCTTCGACGTGAAGGAGATGTTCAGCAAGTTGCCTCACAGCGTAATGCTGCAAGCCATCGACTGGATTGTCAATCACTTCCTGTCCAAGGGTTTTCAATTCATCCGAGTCAACACACGTGGGAAGGGAGAAACCTTTGGGGTCACCACAGGAGCTGATCACTGGAAAAAGCTTGATCTGACTGATATTGTGAAATTTGTCTATGTTGAGGTTGAACATACCTTCTGTTTCGCGACTGGAGTCTTGTTGAAGCTAGAATTGGGTGTACTCATGGGTAAGAGCATGAGCACCCCGATTGTTTGCATCATGTGTGCATATTCTGAATATCAGATGATGCATTCCCTGGGGAGGTTGAACCGCTGTTTTGGGGCATTAAGACTGATCGACGATGTTCTGTTGGTCATTTAGAGTAGAAATGAGGCAATGAGAAGGAGTATTTTTGAAGGACTTACAGGTTGCTATCCAGAGAACTTGTCCCTGAAAAGGACTGATGACAACTCTGGAATTTTGGAATTTCTGGGCTGTCAAATTTGTACACAGCAGAATTACCCATTCCTGGGTAGTGTGCAGTTGTCCAGGAACAAGTCCAGCATCTGGGGTGAGGAACCCTTGAAGATACAGAACGGACAGTTCTTCTATTCCTGGGGAAGTAAGAAGCATAAGAGCGCAGTAATTGGGAGCCATCTGCACCGTATCAATCAGAACACGTCGATACGATCGGAGATTCCGGTGAAAGTATTGGGACTCCAACAAGAACTGGTGAAAAAAAATTTTCCCATCAAGTTTGTGAATAGAGTTTTTCGGCGCTACGGTGACAGAAGAGACCAACTCTGGAAGAATACCATAATCTCATTTGTGACACATAAGTTCGGCGTTTACTGTGTTTGGATTTTTACCACAGGGTTTGATTGTTCGACCAGGCGGATCAGAGTATTGAAACTGTCTGCTAGGGCCTTTTGAGACCAATTGTTTGTTTTGCTTTTTCTTTCCTTGTTTTGGCAGTGCCTGTTTGTCGGCGGTAGTTAGAATATTGGATGAATGAGTAGTTTAGTGTTGTAACCTTTGGCGGATTAGCGGACATCCTGCCTCTGATGAGGGGTCTGGTCCGACTGACATTTTGAAGTTTGACGATAAATAGGTAGACATTAGCGGGACTAATCCTCTTGGGCTCCCGCGACGTTTGGTTGACCGTGACGACGGTGAGCTGAAGCGCGGGGCGGAACGTGGAGAGAAGGTGGTTCTTGGGTGTGTAGGAACGTTTTGTGGAAACCCGGTTTGGTTTGTCATTGTCTACTTGTCTACCGTCACCTCGGTGACTGTGTGTTCCTTTGCACTGTGTGCCTTCACTATGTGTTTGCATCTGCTTTCACTGCGTGTTTGTCACTACTGTGTGTGAACCAACATCATAATCATAATCATATCGAAATTATTTACCAAATTTAAAATAACAATTTTATTTTATTTTATTTTATTTTTTTGCCCGGTCGGGCAAGTGGCCCCGGGCCACTCTGGTAGCCTAGGGAATGACATTTTTTAAGATAGAATAAAAATGTAAATTTTAGAATGTAATTTTATTATGGAATGATTATTTAATTTTAGGATTTTTTTTTCTGTTGCCCTAAATAGGGCCAGTTTATTAGTTTTCAATTTCGTTAAGAAAATAAAATATGTCCGTTTTGACGAAATTGTTGTTCCCCCAACTTTCCTCTGATCTTCCCATTGCGTTACATGTAACATTTCGGTTACTAGAACTTTTTGCATGGCAACTTGGATAAGCGCCATGTGAATTTGAGAGTTTGTGATGGCCCGTGTATTAACACCAGCGCTCACCCCTGATGATGGCCGGTGTCTGGCGGCCCGGCCGAAACACGTGTAGGGTACTTCCCGCCAGTTGTGCTTCAGGTTCATGACGCTCGGCACTTTCCGTGCTCTGTGTCACTTTCGCTGTGCTTTATTGTTTATCTTAATCCGATTGATGCGCTCGGGGTTTCTTTCTTTCTTTTCCTTCCTTCTACTTCCTTCTTTGTCTTGTCTGAGTCTTGTCTTGTCTCTCTGCATCTGAGTGCTTGCACTTATGCCATGTATGTCGCTAATCTTAACACGGGCATGTAGAAAAAATTGCTTTGCCGGGATTTAGTGGTAATTAGAACCTTTAATGAGATTCAAGATTTAGGCTCTTTGCTTCAGGTTTTCTTGAATTTTCTTGAATTTTCTTGAATTTTCTTGAATTTTCTTGAATTTTCTTGAATTTTCTTGAATTTTCTTGAATTTTCGTTGTTGTTCTCTGTCGAAGCCGGGTAATGTCCCCGGTATCTCAAATTGTTTTCTATATTTTCATAAGTGACGCTAGGCCTGGTTCCTAGCACGTGTTGTTCCCATAAATAGATTGAAGCACTATTAAAAAAAACAAAAAAACAAAAGGGGCTCTTTGCTTCTTGCTTTGGTGTGCCTTGTAATTGAACCTTGCTCTCTTCCTGTGCGTGTGGTCTCTCTCATCCATTTCCTCCATTGTGCCTTAATTTTATTGTCGTTGGCCACGTTAATTGTATTCGCCTCACTCTTCCTTTTCTGCTTCTTGATCTGAATTGTCTTCCCTCCACCTGACTTCTTCTTGGCACCTGCGCATGCGGCACATCCTGTCCTGGCTCAAGCCTATGCATCCCTTTGAATGCTATGTATGCGAGGTGGGCGGCGTACATCCCGTACAGCAGGGGGGTTGGGGGCCGGTGCGCACAGTGAGCGCTTCCCCGAACACGACGTACCCTCATGTTGGTTGCACTAGACCGGAAAAATAGCTTGTGTAGGGTGCATTGTGTTTGTGGAGAGATTGAACCCTGATAACGAACGTATACAAGGTCAGTCTGGTGCAGCCCCCCCCCCCCCCCCCCCCCCCCCTCTCTCTCTCTCTCTCTCTCTCTCTCTCTCTCTCTCTCTCTCTCTCTCTCCCTCTCTCTCTCTCTCTCTCTCTCTCTCTCATGATGCACAAGAAAAAGTAATATGCTTTTAAAATTCGAAATAAAAACACCAAAAGACCTCCTTCTTCTTTTTCCCGTATATTAGACTTCGGGGGCCAAGTCCCACTAGCAGCGTTGAGCTACCTCAACGCCTGAATCTGGACGTGTTTGTCGAGACGTGCAGTTCAGGAAACTCAACACCATTTCTGCACATCTCTGCAAAAGCGTCCAGATTCAGGCGTTGAGGTAACTCAACGCTGCTAGTGGGACTTGGCCCCGGGGGCTGCTGCCCCACGGTGTTTTTTTTTTTTTTTTAGCCTTGGAAATCCCACGAACAATTGGTTCGTGGGTAGATTGCATGTGAGTACAACGGGGTTTTTGTACTCGTGTACGTGAGTTCTGACCGATGTGTTCTCAGTTTTAAAAAGTGAAATTTGTCAGAAACAGTTTCTCGAAAACTAGCCAGCAAAGCAATGAGTATTTTTTCAATTAAACAAAAATCAAAATTGTGTTCGACTCATCACAAAAGGTAATACTTCGTATCAACCGTATTTTCGAGTTATTGCCTCAAAATCAATCGAGCAAGCTCACAGGTCGCCGCCTTGGTTTCAATGTGTACAGGTAAATAACATATTAATACATTTTGATATTCGTGAATTTCTGCTTTTTCTTTTTCTTGCATCTGAGGCAGCCCTCTATTGTCAGTCTGCAGTCGGCACGGATTGCTCGTCTGATGCTTGCCTTAAAGTGGAACACATGCTGTAAGATACAGGGTTCCTCTCCTCTGGACACCCTTGCATTTCTTGCATTCCAAATGGTCTCCATCAGAGCTTCTATGCATGCCAAGGGCACATACCCCCAGTCGGACTTGAAGGCCATGTGGGGGAAAAGAATTCCATAGAGCATATATTCATCATACCATGGGTAGGCATTTTCTGTAATCCTCCTCCAGTGGATTTTTCACCATTCGATTAGCCCGTCCACCATAGGGCAGAATAGCCAGAGGTAGGCATATGATCCCCAACCCCAATTACACGGGAGGCAGGGACTCGATTGACATCCCTTCAGTTACTAACCAGACGGCAGTAGGGACGTCATTAGACACTCCTCAGGATGTCCTCGGACTCCGAGGACGAATCCTCAGGGAAATTTTGGAATTTTGGCGGCGCCGTTCCACCTAGTATCCTCTGAGCGTCGGCTTTAGAACTAGTCCTAAGAGTGATGTCAGGGGGGAAAAAAACGAAAAACAAAAGAAACAGTTGTGCTTTAGGCTTTCGGCCAACAGGGTGGCACCGCGATCCGGATTCTGGGTTGTAAATTGTAAGGTACCACTGCGTGCATGCCCTCTCCTCTCCGTGAGACACGGATCCTTCGGCTCCACATGACCTCCCGAGGTCCATTGGAGCCAAGGACGATTTGGCTGGGAATCCTCGGACCTCAAGGGATTTTTTTTTATTTTATTTTTTTTGAAATACCAGGGCTATTACCTGGCTTTGGCTAAGAACAATCTTTTTTTTTTTTTCCTCACAGTCTACTCGGAGTGACCGAACCGAAATTGCCGAGAACCGAGCTCAGCGTCCCCCATATGGTGATGATGATGAGCTTCTGCTGATTCTATGTAAACTATGAGATAATCATACTAGTGATGATGATGCTAATGACAATGATGATTAGTAGATAAAAAATATAGAAGACTATACTATATCAGCAAATTTTGGCCTCCTAATCCTAGAACAACTTCTAGCCCTCCCTATACCCGGACATAACAACTCAGAGACAATGCCATCCTAACCAATATCAACCAAAGTTGACATGTTCTCGCCACCTGGACTATCCCCGGACCCATAGGTTGTCTAGGCAGGCCCCCCCGGTGTCCACTGGATTGCCTTCCTCCCTCAACAAAACCCCAAATCTCTCTACAAGGCCTCAGACTCCTGCCAATTGCAGGTTACAGGGCATTGCCCCAGCTCCGACCAGCGTCGTTCTGGCATCGGCAAACCAGGGGCACAGAACAAAGCAACTCTGCCAATATCAGTCCAGATTCGACCATCTTTGAAATCCTATATCCCAAATGAGGAAGAAGGCCAGATGCTGCCAAGAATTACAGAACACTAGACAAGGTTATTTTTGTTTTTTTGATGATGATGTTGATGATGATGAGTGTGTAAAAATATAGAAGACTATGCTATGTCAGCAATTATGGTCTCCTAATCCTAGAACAACTCCTAGCCCTCCCTGTACCAAGACATTACATCTCAGAGACAATGCCATCCTAACTAATGCCAACCGTAGCTGACTTGTTCTCGCCACCTAGACTATCCTTGGACCCATAGGTTGTCAAGGCAGTCCCCCCCGGTTCGCCACTGGATTGCCTTCCTCCCTCGACAAATTCTCAGATCTCTACAATGCCTCACACTCCTGCCATTTGCAGGTTACAGGGCAACACCCCAGCTCCGGCCAGCGTCGTTCTGGCATCGACAAAGCAAGGGCATAAAACAAAGCAACTTTGCAGATATCAGTCCAGATTCGACCATCTCTGAAATCCTATAGCCCGAATGAGGAAGAAGATCAGATGTTGTAAAAAATTACAGAACACCAAAACGTTTGATATAACATGATTGAAGACTATGAAATTTTGAAGGACTTGTTCTGTTGAAGTTAATCACCCCCCTCCCCTCATTCCCACCCTATCCCAATGCTGCCTCCACCGAAACGGATTACCCAGATCATAGGCATCCCATCTCAGCCCCAACTTGCGACAATCCCACATTCCCCGCCATTATCCCTCAAAGGCATACAGTTTCCTCCCAAAGTATGCCTCTGGCCACCTTTTACCCTAGTCTGCCCCCGCTGGGATGTGTATCCCCACCCCAACCCCAAAATCGAGCAACCCACTAAATCCGCTCGCACCCCCTCCAAGGCTTCACCTCCCACCTGGTGTCTCCCCTGCAGAGTGGAGCTCTCCCCTGTTCACTCCATCTTTCATCCATCAAGTAAAAAACGTTCATGCACAGAGAGGAGAATATAGATACCAGGAACAGGCATTCGAACCAAAGAAATTTACGCTGGAGAAATTTTGAAGACCAGGTTTTTATAAAAGAATTAGATAAGAGTCATCTCATGGAAGCAAATGCAGCAAAAATTAAAACATGGAAAGTAAAAATGCAGACTAGAGAAATCTAGAAGACCAGGTTTCTGCAATAGAATTGGATGAGAGTCAGCTTATGGAAGCAAATGCAGCGAAAACAAAACCATGGAAAGTGAAAATGTAGATTGGAGATTCAAAAATTCAAAATGTATGAATTTAGGTATTAAAAATACCAATCATCTTAGTTCTAGGAGTTGAGAGTTTGATGATTCTGGAATATTCAGGAGTATTATTTAGATATTTAGAAGTCTAGAAATTTAATTTTGATCATTAATTAGGATATTATTTTAGTGGAAAGAATTGAATGGTTATTAGGATGATTTAATTTATATTTATGATGATTGGATGTTGATTAGCTCTGATGTGGTTGCCATGCGCGAGCAGACAGCACACGAGCAGGCGGCGTCAGCATGCAAGTAGTCAACGCTCTAGCAGCCAGCGCACGAACAACCATCACGCTAGTAGCTAGTGCATGAGCAGCCATCATGCGCGCAGCCAGCGCACGAACAGCCAGCACACTAGTAGCCAGCACAGCTTCCAGCACCCACACAGCCATGCCCGCTGACCATATAGAGAAAAATTGGTTCTACTCTATTGACATTCAAATAAGAACAAAAGAGAACAAAACATACGAGATTTTGAAAAAAAAAAAAAAAGTGAGATGCACCCCCCCTCCCTCTTTTCTCTAAGAATCCCTAATCCCTACCCCTCTCGCGCTACCTCATCTCCTCCCACTCTCCCTCCCCCCTCCTACATATTCAGCCCCCTCCCCCATCCTCCCCTTCTCCACTTTCTACCATCCTCTCCCCCCATCTCCCATCTCCTACCCCAGAAAAAAGAGGGTGAAGTTGAAGGGTATGAGAGAGGAGGGAAAGAAGGAGAGAGAAAGACTACCAATGAAAAGAGGTAACCAAGAGTGGATGATAATGATAATGATGATAATGATGATGATGAAGCTGTTACCCTTCTAAAAGAGTGTCTCTCTTCTCAGTAATGATGATGATGATGATGATGATGATGATGATGATGATGATGAAGATAATGATTATGATAATTAACGATGATCATGATGACAAAATTGAAGATGAAGCTGATGATGACAACCATCTTGATAATGATACCACTGCTGCCTTGCTGCTGCTCTGTTCCTGTAGAAAGCTCGCTATCTCCTTCATTCACCCCGCAGCCCGTACTTGTCATCACGACACTTCAACCAAAGAGGTACTCTTACCACCTCCAGGTCATGCGCTCTCCATCGCCAGCACTTGCTCCACAACGAATACATGAAGACAAAGCCATGCCTCTCAATCACTTATTCCCCTCGCCAGCAAGCAGCCCGAATAGATGATGATGAAGATACGTGTGCCGCATGATGAGCGTACTCCTGGCATTGATGACTACAAAACCCCATCGCACCCACTCTGCATGACGAACAGTATTCCAGCATCCTTGTCAAGAAAGTATGCTCCCTCACGAAAACCAACCTCCCCTTCTCTCTGCGCACCAGCCTGTGGTGCCGCTAGAGGAAAGTACGAAGCAAGCACTCCCCCTTCATAGCCAAAAATAGCAGCCTGCCTTCTGCCTGCCAGCAGAAGCGCCCGCCAGCAGCAGCGCCCACCAGCAGCAGCGCTTCCGCCAGCAGCGCCCGCCAGCAGGCACCCGCCATCAGCAGTGCCTGCCAGCAGCGCTTCCGCCAGCAGCACCCTCCATCAGCAGCACCCGCCAGTAGGCACCCGCCCTGGACCCCAAGGATTTGTCTTCGGAGCGTTGTCACATTTTGATTTGGAATTTCAACTCGAAGGACAGGAGTACAGAGACGAAATGCTTGGAATAGCGTCCCCGAGGAGTGTCTAATAACGCCCTAGCTGTCACTCTCATTGTCTGGAGCCACATGACTGGTGCTTGCTTCTGAACCCGGAATTTCTTCAGGGCATGCCTCAGCTGTCTGGTATCTATGGGATCTAGCCAGTGAGACGAGTAGGGGGGTTCGCTTATGGATTTTCTGTTGGACTGCTACTCCCGTCTTGGATCTGTAAAATTGCCGTGGATGAATCTGGGTATGTGGATGGGACCGTCAGAATCTCTGTTTCCATACGGATTGCTTCTCTGAGTTATCTCCCCCTGCTCCTCAGATCAATGATCCATGTTGAATCTTCACCCCCTCCCCCAGATCTGGCCTTAGTACTAGCCAGATCCCGGTCGGGTTTGAAGGTAACCGAAGCCGGGTGCCTTCGGTGTTCGCCACTGCTGGACTGAGGAGGTGAGTACAGGCCCTGCCAACCGCCTCCTTCAAGTGTCCTAAAAGCATCATGAATATGTTGTGCAGTCCCGGAAGCTTCCTTCTCAAGGCCGCCTGATCCATCGAATCTCCTTCATTCTCATCCCAAAAACATCTCCGATTTTTACGACTCCTGCGGAACGAAGATAGGTGATCGGCAATCCCACAGTTGCCAGAAGGGCTTTGGGGCTAGAGTCGGAGGACTGGAATGTGCTTAGTACAGGGACTGTTTTTTGACCCAGGTAGGGTAGTCTTTCTGTTCTAAATTTGTTCTCCCCCAAATATTGCAGAGAATAGGGTAGGGTAATCCGTTTGGACCCCTTTTCCTGCAAGTGCAGCTCCCCACCAAATTGATGGATCTGGAGCAACCGGACGACTGCAGCTGGGTAGGGCTGCTCTTAATCACCCTTCCCAAACAGCCAGTCGGGCTTCGGAAAAAAAAAGAAAAGAAGAAAAAGAAATGTAATCTTGAGTCTGTGTCTGGTCAGAGTAGGGTAGCCAAGATTAGGGTAGGGGGTGATCTTGAGTGTGCTCAGAAGTGCAGTCAGTCAGTGATTTGCTGCTGCTGATGTCTTCCCTGAGTTTTGTGCAAAGTGTCTCGTAAAGTTTTCCATGTCCTGGTTTCCCAGCCAAATCTTTCGCCTGACCAATCAACCAAGTCAGCTATTGCTTCCTTGGTGATGCTTGCCGTGCTGGTGTTGCCTCGTCCATAGATCTGTGTCTCTGTATCCGGGGTGCAAGACCCAGATGGACGGATTCTTTATTTCTGGCCATTGATCTTTTTTTTTTCGAAAAAGAACTGCCCAAGGTAATGCTAGGGGTGCTGATAGGAGCAGGCACCGCTAACATACCCGGGGAGGCTCCATCTATTGGTGGGGAGCAGCACCTGCTGGAAACCGGGTCCAGCGTCCCTGAACAATATAATGGTTGCTGGTTAGGATTGCCGGAATGGTTGCTTTGACAGAACTGGCAGTAAATTAAAGCTGCAGAGTGTTTTTTTTTTTTTTTTTTTTTT
>BFEA01000035.1:4848229-4861958 GCA_003427395.1 Chara braunii
TTTTTTTCAAACAAGGCTCCGTTCTATTGGTGGGGAGCAACACCTGCTGGAAACCGGGAGGGAGATCCCACTACGGAGATATGTGGATTAGTGGAGAGGCTGTGTGACTCCGGCCGTCCATAAATCGGAATGGCAATAGGCGGTTTGGGTTTTTTTCTTTTTCCTATTTAGGTGCGGGGATATAGTATACGATGTTCTATGGGCCCCCGTTGGGCCGTTCGTTTTCTTTATTTTTCGGGGCAGTCCTCTGGGGGTAGCAAGTGTGTGTGAAAATCTTACCAAGTTTTTTGGCGATGGTTTCCACACACCTCCCACTCAAGGCTCATGTGTGGAAGAGAGGCCGAAATAGACAATGTGGGAGGTGTTTTGGGAGGATTCAATCCCCTCACCTACAGCAAATATGGCATAGAGTTACTCTGACATCTGTCAGTGCCAAGGACCGGAGTGCTCTGTGGCCCATTTCAAGGAAGGCTCAGACTACAGTAAATGAATATGGTCGCTCACATTCAGTCATCTTGACTGCCACATCCGTGGTCAGTGAATCATACCCTGACATCTGACACCCCGCCTGGATGAGACAGTATCGTGGGAAGAGCACTTCCTTCTCCTTTTTCGCATTTCTCTCTTCATTTTTTAAGTCAAGATGAGGTTTTTCTTTTTTATTTTACCTAGTTTACTCTGCCACCCACCCGTCCCCCACCCGTCCCCCACACGTCACACTGAAGTTACCTAGAATGAGCGGTACTCAACAGAAACTGATGCGTTTGATAGAATCTATTCCTGATAGTTGGAAGAGAATATTGCGGGCGAATGCCATACCTGATGAGGGGTTATGGGGCCAAATGGTGAATGTGGATGGATCCTACGATTTTAGGCATATTGTTGGCCCTGCACTAGAAGGCGGGTTCGAAGCATGTAGGTGGCACAGGTCTGCAGACTTTTCGTTTACGAACGAAATCTACCAAGGTGACAAGGAAAACTTAGATCGAATAACAGATCTACAAGAAGTACTTGTCACGGCGCCTTTAGCCTAGGAACGCTTCTCTGGGCCCTATAAGGAGGAAACTGATAGCACAAGGAAGGACCCTTGCCTCGCTTGGTATAAACCCAATGTCAGTTGGCTGGTTTAGTACTGAAAAGCGGAGGACTGTAACTCTGGACGAATATAAGCCGAAAGTGGGAACGGAAATTCTCGGACAGAAAGTTAAGAAGCACCCGTTTGCTACAGTAGTCAAAAAACGCTCAGAACAATGCCTTCTGAGTACAACTCAGGGTACAATGCAGAGTTTGTGGGTGGAATTGAAAGGCCTCCCATCCCAGAAGCTGGCCAGTATGCTGTGGCTACAAGCAATTTCAGCCACAGCATCAGCAGTCTGGTTAGCTGCGAAGGGAATGGAGATTTCTACTACTTGTCCAAGGTGCAGGTGGGGTTGGGAGACTACAAGACACCTATGGCTAACCTGTCCTGCTTCGAGGCGTGTGTGGGATTGGTGGATACAACACTGGACAATTTTTACAAAAAAACAGCTTCAACTGGTCAGATGAATGGATTCTGACAGGATGCAGTAAAGGTAAGACCGAATGGAAATACGTGGCCCAGGTGGTGAGAGCAGTTATTATGAAGATAATCTGGGACGACAGAAATAATCAGCTGTTTCGAAGTCAGTGTATGTCGGATGTACAGATTAAGAAAAGAATCACGGCAGACTTGCAATTCGGAAGGATTATCACCTGTGATTGGATTCGACGAACATCTCGCGGCGTCAATCAAAATCAAATGAAGCGGTTCAAGAAGACTTGGGGGAGGAACTCCAGTTTGGCAATTATGGTGGATGACGGCGGGAAGCTGTCCTTTTGCTCTTGGTTATTGACCACGATAGGTCATCATGATGGGGAACGTTTTAGTTCCCCACCCTGAGTAGGAAGCTTCTTTTGTCAGATTTGAGGTCGTTACTCTCCCAGGTTTCTTTCTTTGATCACGTCCACCGCTAGGGGATAAGAGTTGTCTTTTTTGGTGTTGGTCGCAGGTGGACGTGACAGGGAGCTCAAGGGCAAGCCCGGGTGACCCAGAGCTCCCACTCTTTTTTCATGAGCTTAAGGCTTTCATTTTTTGGAGAAGTACTAAGTTGCAGGACAAGTATGGGGATGCTGGACCTGGTTTCCAGCACTGAGCAGATTCTTTGTTCAGATGCTCAGGTGCTTACAAATCCATTCATGAAAGGGAAGCTGGACCCGGTTTCCAGCAGGTGCAGCTCCCCACCAATAGACGGAGCCTCCCTGAGGATACTAGAGGTGTCTGCTCCTACCAGCACCCCTAGTATCATCCAGGCAGTTACCGTAAAAAAAAAAAGAAAAAAGAAAAAAAAAAAGAAGGGTAATGGCCCCAGCTTCCGGGTAGAATTGTGAGGTCCCCGGCCTCAACTTGCTCATTGGTAATAAAGTATTCTTTTCTCCAAAAAAAAAGAAAATGATCTCCCTCCCGGGGCCAAGTCGCAGTGACATGAAATCTCGACTTCTGACCGTAGATTCGAAAGATCAACGGCCCGAAATGAAGAATCAGCGTAAGTGGGACTTGGCCCCGGGTCCAGCGTCCCATTATACCTGAAAGGCTCAGAATGCTCAGAAAAAAAAAAAAAGAAAAAAAAAAAGGTTAGGGTGTACCTACTGAGCTAACCAAGCCTTCCCTGTCTTCCTTCGGGTATCCATTTCACAGCGAAGACAGGGCCTGAAGAGGACAGAGAGAAGTCCGCCGCACTTCCAGAGCCAATATTTTTTTATTTTTTTTTAAAAACGATAACTTCCTTTATAAAACCAGGACCGAGGCCGGGGACCTCACAATTCGACCCGGAAGTACTGACAGCATCAGCCAGCTTAGCTTACGGGCAGCAGCCTGCAGAAAGTCTTCTCTACTGACTTTCCAACTAAATAGAGTCAATCCGATGTAGGTATCCCTAATATTCGCTTGATTCAAAGACCAGTTCATATGAAATATTCTATGACAACGCCATCGAGAATAATCTAAAACAGCTACCTGCTCCTATTCTCCTATCCTCCTACACCTGGGACTAAGACGGCCCAGTGGACTGGACCTCCCGGTCTTGGTCCGGAATCTATTGACACTCTCCTAAAGGCCCACCACGGCCCTATAACCAACCGAGTGCCCTAGTTGGAATGATACCCTCTAGGGGGGGGAGACCGCCCTCCCATCTGAAGCTACCACCTCTAATCCTCACGACTTAAGAAGCCATTCAGTCACAATCAATCCCCTGGAGCTGTGCACCCCAGCCAGCTGGTTTCCTATTGCCCACGTCCTAAGGAACCACCACAGTTCCCTCCTGGGGGCTTTGCCCTTCCTCTCCCTCCTACTCCAATCTACCAAAATGGCCTGACTGATGCCTTTCTTGATTGCCACCTTGAGTTCAGTATCCGAGAACGGGCGGAGTTCGAACCTTGACCTGTTCCTATCTGCCCAAATCACCGAGCAGATGACCGCCCTTACCACCTGAGCTACGTAGGGCCAACCCCTTTTTCCTGTGTGCCCCTCCGGCGTAAAACCTAGTAAAACCCATCTTTCGTCCCAGGTGATCAGTGCCCCTCCCAACTGTTCCCAGTGCTGTCCCCACCACTTCCAGATCCTCTTGGATGCTGGACAGTCCCACCACAAGTGTTTGGTGGATTTGAACGGCCAGGTGCATCTTGTGCACCCTAGGTTGACCTTCACTCCTCTCGCAACCAGCCATACCGCTGAGGGGGTGACCAGTAACGACAGCATCCAGAGGATAGCCGCCTTCTTAGGGTAGGGCAGCTCTTGTAAGACTCCCCAGAGTCTTCTGAAATCTTCCGCAGCGCCCTCCAGGTCATCCAGAAGTACAGCGCTCCATCTGCTAATAGCGACAGATGTGGGGGAGCGCTGGCAGTCTTCCGACAACTTGTAGGAGTCTCCCACAGAGATGTTGGATAGATCCAAAACTGTGGATGGGGGGATTGCAATTTTGCTCCCATTCCAACCCCAGGCCAAGGGGTCAATTGCCAGCTCCCTGAGAGGACATTTTCCAACCCATTGAGTCTTAACGAGATCCCCCCTGCCATTCTTCCACTCGATTACCCTTGCCTGGGGAGGATTATCCCATCTCAGTATCACCTCTTCCCCTCTCAGATGCAGAGAAACATTCTGCCTCGAGTCCTCCCACACTTGAACCTTTCTGAACCCGGATGTCGTAAGCTCCAGCACTTTCCAAACTTCCCGTCCAGTCCCCCGTTTCTGGGCAGTACCAGGTGTTCATCGGGTCTAAGCCACCTGGTCCTAGTATAGTCTTCCAGTCCTCCGGGACAGCCGACAGCAGGTTACTCCAGTTCTCCTGCACATTCCTCAAGCCCTGTAGAGTGGGCATAATCTCCTGGAGCAGTAGCCAGGTATTTGTGAGTAGGGACCATAAATCCGCTATCCTAGAAATGCCCCTTCGAACCCAGGCTCTGCCAAAGGTCCCTGGTTCCGTACCCGCAGAGAAGAGGGACCCGTCTGGTTTGCAGATGTGAGGGTTCTCGAACAAGGACTGCAGCAGTACTTCCTCTTTGGTACACGGTGGGGTGCGGGTGTCCGGCGGCAGACGTACCCAAGCTCTCCGAACCGCCTCCCAAAATTCTGACCGAAGCTTTTGCTTCGCGAATGATGGGAGAAAGAAGCAGAGCCACACGTCCTCCGCTCTACTCAGTTTCCACAGCCGCATGAGGATCCGCTCTGCTAGGTACACCCAGTCTTCTTTCTCCTCTGCCATCGCCACCCGGGAGAGCCACATGCGAAGTTGGGCCTTGTTCTTCCGCTCGGGGTCAACCAGGGCTAAGCCCCCCTGTTCTGTTGAAAAGGTTATCAGCTCCCATGCGACTTTGACAATGAAACCCTCGTCCATTTTTGCGATGGGCTTCCAGAGGAATCTGGCAGCCATTCTCTTGATCTCCATGAGGGTAGATTTCAAAATTTCTCTCACTGTGCCAACATACCAAATAAGGGAGAACAGGCTCGACTACGCTTTCTCTCAAGGGCAAAGATTACCCGGTCGCTTTCAAACCTTGGATGACAAAATCGGAATTGAAAGAACTTAAGTTGAAAGAGGCAGAGACCAACTTCTGGATCATGGCACTCAGAGTGCCCCTGGATGCAATGTATTACCTGCCTAGTGCAGTCGAGGGCCTCATAGGGGGGGTCAAGCACATGCACGCTCCAGAAGCAGACAGAAGCCGGCCGAAGTTGATGAACATAAAATTAGACATGGATCCTCAGGCAAGATTCCGTGTAGAGGATACGCTGGTGATAGAGTCTCCAAAAGGGGAGTTGTGGAAAGTGGAAGTTGCGACTCCGTTTTCCGACTGGTGCAGGAAGTGCCGCTGGTACTTCCATACTGAGGAGAACTGCCCCCGTGAGGATAAAGTGGAGCGACCGAGCAGACAGTGGCCTAGACAGCAGAAACCTGCACAGAGAGTGGAAACGGCAGGGTCCTGAAGAAGAGTTGCAGATCAAACGGCAGGGCCTAACTCGCAGGACCAGGCAGCACACCCTGCGTACGAACCTCCCTATAGAAGGTCTCAGAGCTACCCAGCCGTAGGGCTGGCGACTGGTGAACGCTCAGTGCATGGTCCTAGGCCGCCCGACCCGAACTACCCGATACAGGGCTCTGCACAGCCTCAAGGGTTTCAGGATGAGGTTGGTCGTGCGGGAGGTGGAAGCCAGGTTGCAGAGTATCGGCCAGTCCATATGCAATCTGCAGTCCAACAACCAATATTGTATGCACAGCAAGCGGAGCTCGCTCCACCTGTACTCATCCACCATCAGGACCTCGGAGGCCGACAGGGTAACGGTGTGCCAGCGTGTTCGCTCCCTGCTTATTGGCCTGGAAGCGGTCCAGCTCCCCTGCCCCCCCTTCCTCCTTTCCATCCTCAACACCCACTTACCTATGGCCCAAGGGCCCAGGATCCCAACTGTGCCTTGGTTCATCCGGGAGTTGGAATTTGCTACCCAACACCAGTAAGACCGTACTCTCATCATTTTCATTTGCATGCAGAGCATAATAATGGATTGGCCCAGGCTAGTGAGTGGCCCATGCAGGAGCACTCTCACCTGATCAGGGAGAGGGAGAGTCAGGACAGGCAGAACTACGGGAATCACTCAAGGTTAGGAGGGGTTTCACACCCCCAGCTAAGCCTGGCTGAGAGGCATACCAGTAGCAGACCGGGGATGGAGCGTGTGGAGGAATATCAAAGAGAGGGGACAACAAGGGGTGGAGCAAGGGGTGGAGCAAGGGGAGGAGCAAGGGGTGGAGCGCAAGGTGGAGGGACAACACAACTGTCCCTGTCGTCAAGGTCTAGAGTGGGGGTGGGTAGCGAGCTGTTAGGAGACGAGCTGCTGGCGGCAGGCATGAACCCGCTGTTTGAAGAACGGTCAGAATCATCTACAGGTAGTTCGGGTGCTTCTCGCAGATAGCATGCAGCTGTCTCAGGTACAGGTAGTAGGAATGCGGTTCACGCGGATGGTGGGATAGGGTGCAAATCTAAGCGATACGATGGACAACTACCGATTGAAAGAAGAATTGTGCCATTGGTGTGCTCAAAAGCGAGAGATGGTATCTTCTTCCTAGGGAGGTTTGATGCTGAGGGGAGGCAACATCTCCCTTCAGAGATAATTGAGAAGTCGCCAACCCCACTGGAGGTGGTGGCACGTGCCAAGAGGCTGTTCGGGGATGCTTTCCCAATGCGACTAGTCCCGAGGTCAACGATGGCTAGTGTTTTGGTTGCGCTGCAGGAAAAGGTCTACAAGTTCTACTTTTCGATCATGGATGCTCGAGTAGACCCCAGCACTGCGGATGCTCTCTCGGGGGCAGGCGTCAGATGGTTCCTCCTGGATGCAGTGAGGGAACGGAACAGCCAGGAGCTGGAGGAGATTTCTATCACATCAGAGGTTTCTGCCCTCCTTCTTTTGAACTTGAACGAGAAGCTGCTAGAGAAGGAGAATCTACACTCTAACTTCCTTGCCAGTGCCCTAGTGGAACCTTGGAGAACAGCATCTCAGTCGTCTCAGTCACAGTCGTCGAGAGGAAGTTCGATGATCAGATCCCCCGCAGTTGCACAAGGGAGATGGGCTGATGAAGTCCATGAATCTAACCGCATCCAAAATCAGGCGGTAAACTTAAATGTCAATGGTTAGGTGGAGAGTTGCAACATGGAATGTCAGGGGAATGGGGGACACAACGGGGAGAGAGAAGAAGAAGAGAATTAAGTCATGGATGCATAAGGAGAAGGTGGATTGTCTCTGCCTGCAAGAGACAAAACTGAATGAGGAAAGATTAGCAGATTTGCCTTCCTGGTGGAGGGGTCCCCAGGTGTGGTCACCAGTGCAGGGAACAAGAGGTGGGGTAGCGATACTACTGCACAAGAAGTGGTTACCGCACGTTATAGATTCGGAGGCAGACCTTTGGGGCCGTTGGGTGTGGCTGAGGTTGAGATGGGGGCAAAAGGATCTTGTGATCATGGGTATCTACGCCCCATCGGAGCCGAGTGGGCAGGCCACCTTCTTCAAGAGGCTGCAGATGGTAATTCCAGAGGCAGATAGTCTGCTGGTGGCAGGAGACTGGAATGTGTCATTAGACGATGCAATGACTGAAGGCTCCTCTTCAGCAGGGAGATCAGATGCGGTAGCACTCCTTGACCTCTTGAGGAACCAGGATCTTGCTGACCCCTTCCGCATGCTGAACCCCGATGATCTGGGTTACACATGGTTCTCTCATATCAGGAGGGACAAAGGAGAGGTGACTAGAGCGGTTGGATTACTTCCTAGCAGGGAAGTCCCTGTCCCAGAAGGTCCTTTCTGTGAACCACCTTGCTCACCCAATTTCTGATCACAAAGCAGTGGTGCTGGACGTACTTCTGGATACGGGCTTTGAGAGAGGGAGGGGTCACTTCAAGTTCAATAACTGGAACTTGGAGGAACAAGAAGTGGAGGACTGGGTGAAGGAGCACATGAGAGACTGGCAGTCGGTGAGGGAACTCTTCCCCTCATCAGTGGACTGGCTTGATGGGGGCGTGGCAATTATCTCAGGGATAATGGACGTCTGTTCCCGGATCCTGGCCAGGGACCGCAACAGGGAGGAGGCGGACTGTAAGAAGGCAGTAGAACGGGCGGAATGGAAGATGGAGCAACATCCGGTCTCTGAGCTTTTGTGGGCGGCCGAAAGAGAGAGAAGCTTGGCAAAGTGGGACAAGCTCCAGTTGGAAAAGCATCAAAGGTGGGAAGAGGCACTGCGAGTGAAGGGAGTGATAGTGCAAGACAGGCTCACAAAGGACACTTTTCAGAGGTTACTGCCCAACAGAGATTACCAACAAGTGGTTCAACTGAACCATCCGTTTGACGAGAGGGCGGTCCCGGTATCAGACCCGGGAGGAATGCTGGAGTACGCCCGCCTATACTACGCGGACGTTTTGAGCACCAGGCGTACACATGACACAGTCCACTCAGATCTATCTCAAGAGATTGATATGTGGGCAGACACAGCGGTGGTGTTGACGAATGAGGAAAGGCTCTCCTTGGACAGGCCAATAACGATGGAGGAGGGCCAACAGACCTTAAGGGTAATGGCGTCCGGTAAATGCCCTGGGGTAGATGGACTGACGGTGGAATTTTACCGCAAATTCTGGAATACGGTAGGACGTCCGCTAGTAGAAGTTTACAATGACGTCCTCACAGGGGGTAGGCTGGGCAAGGGGATGACGCATGGGGTTATCTCGCTGATGTTCAAGAAGGGTGACAAAGCCAATGTCCGAAACTACCGTCCTATCTCGGTGCTCAATGTGGACTACAAGATTCTAGCCAAGACGCTGGCGCTGAGACTGGGGAGGCTGCTAGCAAGTCTGGTGGAGAGGGACCAGGGTGATTTTGTGCAGGGAAGGTCTATATTTGTTAATATTCTTACGGCTATCGAGTTTGAGGTTGTGCAAGCCAAGAATAGAGAAGTTGCAGTACTTTTGCTAGACTTGGAAAAAGTCTATGATCGTGTGGGATGGGCATTCGTTCTGGCGACACTAAGGAAAATGGGTTTTGGTGAGGGTTTTTGCAGATGGGTGATTGCAATGTATACGCTGTCAACCTCAGCAGTTTTCGTCAATGGCCACCTGTCTCAATCGTTCCAGCTGTCCCGTTCACTACGTCAGGGTTGCCCCCCCGCCCCACTCCTCTTTGTGCTCCAGTTGGAGGTCCCCCTGAACTGCATCAGGAAGCACCAGAGCATTAGAGGCATTCAGATTTCGACAAACAAGGATTGCAGGGTGAAAGCCCTAGCGGATGACCTGTTTATGGTATCCGAGAATTCCAAGTCATCCCTAGAGGCGATCAAGACAATCCTCATGAACTACTCACAGTTGTCTGAAGCGCTCGTCAATTGGAACAAATCTGCTTACATTCTCCCTACACAATACTCACTGCAAGTGGAATGGGGAATGCAGCGAGTGGACTCTAAGGCAGGGGAGCGATTCTTGGGAGTATTGGTGAGCCTACAGATCATGGAAAGTGCACAGGGACTGGTCCTGCAGCAAAGGTTGATGACCAAGCTCAGGGTCTGGGGCTCAGCGTGGCACCTCTCCCTGTTTGGGAGAGCGTTGGTAATCAACGTGGCCCTGTTCTCCCTTATTTGGTATGTTGGCACAGTGAGCCAAGATTTATGAAGTGGACGGAACTTGTGAGCTTACCTCTACCTTTTTTCTTGAGGATTCTTTTTGGGGGAAACTACGTCGCAAAAACGAGTTATAATTGCACAAGGGGCCAAGATACAGTTTCGAATTGCAGTTCGGGCACTGTATACAACCCAGCTTTCTGTCCAGGTAGGGTGCCCGAACTGCAATTGCAAACTGTATCTTGCCCCCTAGTGCAATTATATACAGTGCCCGAACTGCAATTGCAAACTGTATCTTGGCCCCTTGTGCAATTATAACTCGTTTTTGCGACTCTACTGAAGTTACCCCTTTTTTGTTTCTGTTTTTTTTTACTTGATGATTCTTTTTTTTTTTTTTTTTTTTTTTTTACTTGATGATTCTAACTCAAATGGTTCAATGTTTTTTTTGAGTTGAGCCTTTGGGCGAGGTCCCACTAGCAAGAGCAAACGGGATTGGATAAATATCCTGAAGACATACAGAAAAGCAATTCAACCTCGACATTCTGCACCTTTCCACAAACACGTCCAGATTCAGGTCTTCAATCCAATCCTCTTTGCTAGTGGGACCTTGCCCCTTGTTCTCGGAAGGGGGGAGCTGTGTGAGGCGGAGTCAATTCTCCGGCATGTCGTGGTCTTCTGCCTACCGACATTTGTTCTGGGCGCAGATTCTGAGTGCTGCCATTTTCTGACGTGCAGCCTGTGCAGATGTGCGCAGCAGCGGGTGTCCGTGGTTTGCTGCTGTTCCTGCTCAGCACGGCTGAGTGATTTTTTTATTATTATTATTATTATTTTTTTATGGGATGGGCTGTGTGACAGATACGCACTCTGTTTAATCATGGCTGGCTGTTCTCGTAGGCTATTTGTCGCTGGGTTTCTGACAACAGTTCTCTTTTTTTTTTTTTTTTTTTTTTTTCAAAGATGACAACAGTATACGTACGCCAGTTCCACAGTGTCTGTCCCCGAATGGCTGATGAGGAGCAGTGCAGAGCTCTACAGTCTTCCCCCAAATACGACGTACGGTCATTATAGCTGAATCCAGTCCGAAAGATACACCACATTCGGCAATAATGACCGTGCGTTGTATTCGGGGGAAGACTGTAGATTGAGGAGTGCTGCGACTGCTCAGCTCTATATATCCACCCTGTTGCATTCTGAGGGCTGGCGATTAGGCTTTCCCGCTGGTCTCATTCAGCTGGGGGGCGCTGTTCCGGACACCCCCTTTGACACCAATTTCAGTTGCAGCAGGTTTCGAGCTCATGACCTCTTCATCATCAGTGAGCGAGGGCCATATATCGGGGTATCTCCGGACAGGCAGTGTTTTTTTTTTGTTTTTTTTTTTGAAAGATGTTTGTTTGATTGCCAATCCTGAAAGAACGGGGCCGGGGTCCCCACAATTCAACCCGGTTAGTCACCTCTGGCAGCTTTAGCCAGCTTCGCTTTTGACGGGACTAGTAAGACCCGAGAAACATCTGAAATGAATTATTTAGGTGTCCTAAGAGCTCTTCAGTATCTACATTAACTTGAAGCTCAGCGTAAAGAGCTTCCATTAGCTTGAATGGATGCGAATGGATTCTAACTACAGTCTTCCCCCGAATACAACGCACGGTCATTATAGCTGAATTTGGTGTATCTTTCAGTCTAAATTCGGCTATAATGACCGTACGTTGTATTCGGGGGAAGACTGTAGTAATGCGAATTGTGGATGAATTAGAGTTTTCAAGGTTCGAGTTTTATAAGCTAAACCACTGCCGGGATAACTCCGGGTTGAATTGTTTTTTTTTTCTTTTTCTTTTTTGGGAAAACCGGGTTGAATTGTGAGGTCCCCGGCCTCTCTTTACTACTTGCAATATATGAAACAGTTTTAATATTAAAAAAAAAAAAAAAAAAAAAAAAGAAGCTCAGCGTAAAAGGTGTTCCATAATCTAGCTTATAGTCTCCTGGAGAGAGGTCCCACTAGCAAAGAGGATTGGATTAAGCTCCTGAATGAATCTCTGGACGTGTTTTAAGCAGAGATGCAGAAAAGCAGTTCAATCTCGACTCTCTGCACCCTTTCCACAAGCACGTCCAGATTCAGGGGCTCCATCCCATCCTCTTTGCTAATGGGACCTCCGCCCCGGACTATCTGCTAAGGAACAGATGCTACCAGATTTAACTGGAAACGGGGTCCAGCATCCTATTCCCTTTTTTTTTTTTTTTTTTTTTTTTGAGGAAAATTAGGAACTTTCTTTTGACAGATTAATCTCAGAGTCATGTCTTCCCAGTGGTCTCATCTGACCATTAATCCTTGTGTTTTCCTGGAAGCAGTTCTCTCATTTATTTCATCTTTCTTGGTAGTACGCATCTATCTCATCCTCTCACTAGTGTACGTATACTACGAGGAAGTGGTCCCACTAGCAAAGAGGATATAATAGAATGCCTGAATCTGGACGAAGTTATGGAGATGTGCAGGGAATAGAGGTTGCACTGTTTTTCTGCATCTCTGCATAAAACCCATCCAGATTCAGGAGCTCTATCCTATCCTTTTTGAAAGTGGGACCTCCCGGGGGCCGGGGGAACACCAACCAACCCGGATCTCTCCTCAACCTACAGGGTGGGTTGGCACCACAGCTGTGGTCCCAGAGCAAGGCTGTACCAGTACCAGTCCCTCATCACGTGACGAGGGGTGGGCGAGGGGTGGGCAGGCATGTAGCGAGTAGTGGAGCGAGGCCTACGTCCCTACGTCTGCCGCACCAGAGATAAGTACAAGGATCCAATTCAGCTGGATTTTCAAATTGCCACGTCATCATATCAAGGATAACAACGGGAAAAAAGGGGAAAAAAAGAAAAAAAAAAGGCGGAGCAGCTCGTTGGGGAGGAGGATGAAGGATAGGGGGCCAAGTCCCACTAGCAGCGTTGAGCTACCTCAACGCCTGAATCTGGACGTGTTTGTGGAGACGTGCAGTTCAGGAAACTCAACACCATTTCTGCACATCTCCGCAAAAGCGTCCAGATTCAGGCGTTGAGGTAGCTCAACGCTGCTAGTGGGACTTGGCCCGGGTGAGGGGGAGGGGGTGGCGAGAGAGGAAGAGAGGAGGAGCCCGAGCGGCAGAAACGGGGACGGCGATAGAGATGAGGAAAGAAGGAACAGGAAATGCAGACAAACAGAATGATCCTCTCATTGAGCTCATAAGCATACTACCTGTAGGGCTTTTTTGACTGAACGGCGGGGGTAATTGCGGTCGTATACATTCAGCTGTGATGCCTCCAGGAAAGTCCTGGGGCGTGGTCCCACTAAGCAAAGAGGATGGGATGGAATGCCTAAATCTGGACGAGGTTATGGAGATGTGCAGGAAATCGAGATTGAACTGCTTTTCTGCATCTGTGCGTAAAACACATCCAGATTCAGGAGCTCGATACTATCCTTCTTGCTGGTGGGACCTCGGCCCTTGTGTGAGTATGCCCTCAGACCAACTTTCCTTTGTCGGATAAAAGCACCCGTTTCCTCCTCTTTTTCTTCTTCTTTTTTTTTTTTTTTTTTTTTGTTGTTGTTGTTGTTGTTGTTGTTGTTGTTTTCTCGATTCCATGACCCCCTCCATATCACGAGAGGAGGGATTCACACTCGCTCGCGCAGAGGGCGCCCGCGCGCCCGCGCTCCCGCGTGTACGCGCACTCGCGCAAGAGCGAAAAAGAAAGAAAGAAAGAGAGAGAGAGAGAGAGAGAGAGAGAGAGAGAGAGAGAGAGAGAGAGAGAGAGAGAGAGAGAAATCAATTCTTTTTCCTTTTTGAAGGAAGGGGTCCGCAATAAGCTTGCTCTTACGTGCTGACCGCTTATGCCACCATGGCATGTAATGCTTGATCGAGACCCAACAGGAAAGCCCTTTCTTTTTTTTTTTGAAAAATTTGGACCAATTTCTCGATTTATGCGTGTGCCATGCTAATTACCCTTCTGTGTGTCTGGACCCGGTTTCCAGCAAGGTTCTTGGAGAGGTCCCCGGCCTCCGCCATCCTTTTGCTTGGAATATAAAGTGACAACTTCTCAAAAGAAAAAAGAAAAAAAAA
>BFEA01000035.1:4869838-4891487 GCA_003427395.1 Chara braunii
AACCATGCTACGGCGTTAATGATATCACGGTGAGGTAATCGACTAAACATGTCCTTGATGTCAAAGGATCGTGCTGTGATCCTGTTGACATGTCCAGTCACCTGATCTCGTTGTTAACCTTACCTAATCTCTCAGTCAGATGTGATAAAGCTGAGAGGTTGAAGTGACAGCCAGATGGTAACCGTGATAATAGGAAGTTTAGTCCTTTAGCCACAGCCCGACCAGTGCGAACCATCGGTTCGTTGAACGTTGGACAGATCAGGCGATATCTCGCAAGATCTTTATGTTTCGGAATTACATAAGCAGTCCCCAATTTTCCTCTCTTGTCCCACCGAACAAACCTTTGCAGTCCCGCATCCTTCATCTCTTCTCTGACCTCACGGAGCAAAAGAGTCTCAGCTACTGGCATCACCGTGTATCATGAGCTCCTGAGGAATGTGTTAATCATAGCCTCATAGTAGGTCTTCGGGCACATCACAACTGTCTCACCAGGGTTCCTATCGAGTGGAGTCAACACTAGTCCGTTCAACTGCTTCCTCAAACCCTCGACATCAGACATCGATAGGTGAGACGAAGTCTCTACGCTGTCAGCATGCATGCATCTTGCCAAAGTCTCCAGAGATACACTCAGCTTATACCCACGATAGTTCCTCCAGCTCCGGAAACCGGACTCGACTTCAGAATGTAGGAAAATCAGACGATTTGCTTGTTGGGATCGCGGGACGTTATTTGCATTGGCCAACAACGACTGGTCCACCACATCTTTCTTCAAACGAAACAACACGTGCTCAGAGACAATGGACACTGCGTCTGTCTTGACCATCCAATCTACTAATTCATTCCCGTTACTATTGGCAGTCAGAGCAATCGTCGATGTACTGTCTTCATTTGAGGTCAACAGACTGGCCAGGGAGTGTCAATAGGCCCTCCTGCTACACCATCTGCCAAACGATTGAGTCACTATTCTTATTCCCAGGAAAACAAAATGGAGGAAAATTTTCTCTCCTCCTTGAGTAACAACTACATGTCGGCCAGGTTTCGGATTAGGCAGGACCACACAAGTACCTGTGTGATTCAAAACATGTTCGTTTACCAGGTCCGGTAGTTGATCCTCAGCAGGTGTTTTCTGAACCTCCACAGTAGGAATACTGAGGGTTTCATCATTTGCCTTCTTCGTGAGGATCAGTGTACCCAGCGGAGAATCTGAGACAATTAGGAACAACAAACTGCTTAGGAGGAGGATTGTCCTTATCGGCTCGTCCCAAAGAAGCCATGGGTTCGGCTTGGAGCAGCGATTTCCTCGCTGTCCCACCTACCTTGCTCCTTTTTTTGGAATGTGACTCATTCATGTTCTCCATCTCGGACTGTTCACCCAGACCTGCCTCCTCCGCTGTCTGTTTAGTCGAATCATCATTTAATCTGTTTTTTTTAAGAGAAACTTCATTTTCGGATCTTTCCGAAAATAACTTCTTACTTGTTCGAATAAGGCCCGAAAAAAAAAAATCGAAGGCATTTCCCCCCTGATCTAGATCTTTTGGGACAAACAGACCCTTCAACGGAAAATTTTCCCAGAATTAAATAATCATTCTATAGTAAAATTACAATCTAAATTTTAAATTTTCATTCCATCTTAAAAAATGTCATTCCAATTTTAAAAATTTCCATCTTACTCGCAAACTTTTATTCCAAGAATAGGGTATCCCTTCTTATTTGGACTGCATGCTAGAGATGGAATGAAAGTCTGGATGATTTCATGAAATATTTTAATTGGACCGTCATTCTAAATAAGGATTTTCAATCATAAATAGGTTAATCCAATCTAAATTAGAAGATATTTGTTGTAGTAGAATGAAAATTTAATTAAAACCTTTCATAAACTCGTCCAGACTTTCATTCCATCTTGAACAAAGAGATGTAGTTGAAAGGGAAAACTCATATTTAGACGGGGACTTATCAAATAAAACTGAAAATTTTAAAATTTGACGAACATTGGAATGATAATTTATAAATATGAAGGATTTTTTTTTTAATGGAATGTTTTTCAACTTTCATTTCTCGTGGGAATTTTTCTGTTGTTACTCAGCTCTGTTTCAAACATTAGGCCCAGTCCCAGGTTTGTTTGGTCTTCGGGATCCTTCTCCACATCCGATTCACCTTCCGACTCCGAAATTACCATATTATCCACATTACCTTTCTCCCTCGTAGTAACCATGGCAGAACTGTTCATTACGGGATTAGGGCTCGCGCTCTTAGTCCCGCTTTTTTGAGCTTCCTCAGGTATGGAGGGGGAGGGCTCTCCTGAGTTCATAGTAGAATGTTGGTCTTTTTTTGCCTTATGACCCTTTCTGTTCTTGACTTTTTCACCACCGAACACAAATTGTGAAGCAGAAACCTCTCCCTTTTCTTTAGAAGGTTCCTTTGACGAGCTCGCCCCGTCCTTTTTCTTCAGACGGTACACGACTTTTGTTTTAAAGGGATTGACAACTTTATTTGTCTCTTTTCCAGCTTCTTTGTCAATTTCTTTCTTAGTACTCCCTTTATGTGCCTTATCAGAGCTCTTTAGCAGGATATCTTTATATGAAGGAACTGGTCGGACGGGCTCTTCTCCAGCCTTCTCCTGATCGTTCTTTGACGTGTGTCTGTTCTTCTTTTTCGGGCAATTGGCATCCTTTTCATCATGAAAATGACGACAACAGACTCGACACCATGATGTTCTCGCGCAGACCACATCAATTTTGATCAAGCCATCTCCCTATAAATCAATTTGCAAACATTTATTGTAACGTAGCCTTGTTGAACGGACCAAGTCAAATCTGACGTTGTGGAGATCCGGTTCGAGGGGATTAGTATACGTTGGATGGTTCTTTAATACCTCTCCAAACGCATCTTGGACTGCCCGTTTTAACAATCCCATCGCCGAAATTGGTACCTTCATGCATCGTATCCAGAAAAACTTATGTTGAATGAAATCCCTCCAGTCATGAAGTTGTTGTTCAGTTATCCATGTACGGAAGGTCAACATATGAAGTCGACCATCCAACATCACCTTCCCCCCCCCGCTTACGGAGCATCCAATCGGCCACTGGTTTGGATGAGGCTACGTAGGTAGCCAAATTTCTACCTTCATTTCTAAAAGCGCCTCTTACCGGGAAGGCACCAGAGATCCCTGCCGCCTCCCACCCATTCTCATATATCCTTATCAATCTACTTTTAACATCCGGTGGGAGGGTCGACGCTTCATCATCGAAGAAAAAAAAAATAGCGTGATCTCTTAACCAGTTTGCTTGTACTTGATACAAATCCTAATCAACTGTAACCCCCACAAAGTCATCTCCTGTCTCTACTAGACTAGGGATTTCAAAGTCAGGAAGAACCTCTTCGTTAAAAGACGTACTCAGAAGTTCTTCAATTTGTTTTTTTCCTTCTTCTGAGAGGGGGTTGATCGGTCGGGATCCTAACTCGTGGGAGGGTCCGGTTGATGCCATCTTCGCATTCGTTACCAGCCTCGGACAAAAAGGAAAAAACAGAAGCCACACCAAAACCAAAACCACTCTTATTAATCTATTATAGTATTGTATCTGAGGAATCAATAACTTAAGCCCGGTTATGAGTCCAAGAAGTATACCCATCACTTCGTCGCCGTCTTCGGGAACATTAACTACCTTGGCGAGAACGCTTGTCTTCCTCTTCTGGTGGTGCTTTCGCGGAGGTTCTCCTCTTCCCTATCCTCATAAGGTAAGTCCACACTCCTTGTCAGATCACAAGATGTGATAGCTCTTGAAGTCCATCCACCTTTCCCACCTCTGTTGCTCGAATCTGGTGAGTAACGAAAATTGAGCCACTGCGCTATCCTAGCGAAGGGGCGCTATAGCTCCGTCATAAGACCGGGCGCTAACTGCCTCTCGCTCGACTTAGCACCCCATCTACCGTCGTCATGCCCTCGTAGTTCTTTTCTCGGAATTACCGAGAGAACTACCACCATCGCTATTCCGCCGAGAATGAGCCACGAGCCCGAGCCGAAGCATGGGCCCTACCGTCGCTTCGCGTTCATAGCGCACCGCCGCCGCTTCGCGTTCATAGTGCAACCTCATACATCACTCTGTAAGAGCCTCGTTCCAGACATTTTTCATTTCTCCAACTTACTTTATCAAAAATAAAGAGAAAAACTGTTTCTAACGTTTTTTTTCAGTTTTTTAATTTTTTGTTTCGAATTTATTAATGTCAAAATGGCGTCACACCGTTGAGTTTTCTAAACTCAACAATGGTAGGTGGGACCAGACCCCTGAGTGCATTATCCTCATTCGGAGCGGAGCCACTTAGAGAGGGCTTACTTCCTTTCCAGCGTGATTGCAGCAAGTCTGTTCTTTTTCCCCCACGAGCGGAGGAACCACAACTGAGCCCGGTCTCTGGCCTGTCCTGTTCTGCAGAGGACTTTCTTCCTCCAGTCCACTGTTATCATGTGACGAACAGTGGCTTTCATGCCCCCTTTCAACATGGGGTCCGAGAAGTACTTACGATTAAACAGTACCGAATTGCGTTCCTTCCAAATCCACCACATAACTACAACACGGATAGACATTGCCACATAACCCCACCCCTTGTTGTAGGACAATGAGGGGGGTAAGATGCCTGTTACAGCCCATTCCACGTCCCATACCACTTTGGTCAGTCCCCCCATCTCCTTCCAGTGGTAAGCCCACCACTTCCAAATTCGAAATGAGAGGGGGCAAGTACCCCATAAGTGAGTAGAGTCTTCCACTCTCCGGTGAAATGTAAATGAAAGAGTGCCAGAGTGAAACCCTAATTGCCATAACCCAAAATTTACTTTCGGCCTCTTCAGCCTTCGTATCGTCGAGCTCCTTCTTCATAGCCCAACGCCGGAACGTAACAGTATACCGTGCATTAAGGTCTATGGAATGGTTGTTACGATCCTGAATCACAATTCTATCTGATCCTTTGTTGATCAGAAACTCAGCGATTTCTTTGGTAGTAGCGACGTATGAATATACGTTCGCGCCTTCATATTCGACTCGCCCCCTCTTCAAAGAGGGATTTACAGCTGGGTTGGAGCACCAACCATCCTCATAGATCCCAATAAGCATTTCTTTTAACCTGTTCAATAGAGCTTTGGTCTCATCCTGAAATATGACGATTACGGTTCGCTCCTTAAACCAGCGGACTACTACGTCATCCACCTTGGATTAAGAGTAATGGTCGCAGTACAGCCATCTACCGTGCATGTCCTGTGGTCTAGACCTTCCAGGAAAATACCATCCTCCAAACATTTTGCCACTAATGACCTGATACGTTCCTCCTCCGTTTCTTCGGGGGAGGCCATCATTGACGGGAACTCCGCCCAGCAAGACAAGTAACTTTAAAGTATCCCTAGGACTAAAGTTTCGACTGCCAGCGCTCTAATCTGTGATCCTAGCAAAGACCAAGAAGATTTTAACGTCAAAAAGGTTATTAATCCATCCTATAAGACATTGCATGGAGAACAGGGATTCGAAGATCGCTTACGGCACCTCCCGAAGGAGGTGTTTGTGCTAAGGTTTTCGAATAAGCCGCCCTTCTCCGTTCAAGATTACTCACTCCCTCCTCTCACCACCAATAGAATCTGAAGGGGTGCTGTAAGAGCGAGATTTCTCATAATATCCACTGACTCTTCCGTCGAAGTGAGGACGAACAATCACATGATTCCTCCCCCCTAGTCCGTCCGGCGGCAGTTCTCCTGGCAGTATTCCGCCTCTCCCCGCCAAGACTTTACAGCTTCCTTCCTCCGGATTTCATTCCTCATCCCGGCCATAGGATCCATGAAACTTCTGCATGTCTATATTTGGAGGGGTGACCAACATGATGCTATCGCTCCTTCGGATATGCTCCCGCTAACCGCTGCACACTCCATATTGCCTGGCTAGACCGCCAGATCCATTCTCCGACAACCAACTTGACTCCCGGGCACTCTGACTCGGCCCGCATCTACGTACATGCTCCGTTGTCGAAAGTATTCTTCCGTCATTCTTCATCTGAGACGGGTGTCTATACGATGCTCGTCGTTAAACATACTTCACATAGTTGTTCGTCATTTTGCAGGGACTCTTCATCAACCCCTACACCTCCCACGCCTCACTGAGATGGTTTGCATCACCAAAGCGACGCGAGGTGGTGGTTGCCTCACATTTCCGCTGTGAGCGCAGAATAATGACGGAAGAGCGTTGGCCAATTGCATCGGCGGAACGATGCCGAGCGCTACCGGACGCCCGTCACCGAAACCCCGCCCTTCTTTTTCAAAATCGTGTACGTGGGCCTCATTCGATACATCAGTGGTACCACCCCCGGCCTCGTTTACATCAAAATGAATCTGGCACTTTTATACGCCAGATTCGTGATCCAGTAGAGCCCTTGGAGCCACACCTCGGCCTGTAGTACCCATTTGATACTTCACTGGTACCACCCCCTCCAGTCTGACTGAATCGTGAGCCGGATATTATGATATACAGTGGCCTTAAGATGCTTGTCATGCCATTCGTTGTCTTTAAAGACCAAGTCATTTCTAGATTGCCAGATTGCATTACAGAGCACAACTCTCACCGATTGAGCAACGTACCCCCTTGCCTTATCTACCCGGAGGTTGCCTGGGATGCCACCCAGGAGAGTCCAAATCTTGTCCCAATTCACTGCCTTGCCAAAAAGGTTGTCCCATTTCAGAGTCCACCATCTCCAAATACGGGCCGCCGATGGATAGTCCCACCAAAGGTGGACTGTGGATTCGAACACCCAGTTGTAGCGAACACACGTAAGATCCAACCGCATGCCATGTTCCGCCAACCAGACGGCCGATGGTGTAGCCATAAGAGATAAAAACCATAAAGTAGCTGCCCACCTTTGGCACGACAAAGTTTCAACTGAGCCTAACATTTCTTAATGTGAGAAGCCAGTTGCGGGTCCTCGATCTGTAGCACTGCCCACCATCTTGTTACTGCAACCACCAGCGGATCCTTAGACAACAAACATAGTTTGTATCCTATTTTTTGTGAATAATCCAGAATACACAGGTTCAGGCCATTGCGGTCAGACACTCTCCATTCCCACATTTTGGGATCCAGTTTAAGTTTCTGCAGTGATTTGCCCTCTAAGAGTAGGGTATATATCCAAACACCATCGTCATTGACCTTCTCGGAAACTCTGATTTGTGAGAGATTACAGCTCAATGGTGGTTGGGAAGAGGATTCTAATTACTGAAGATGTGGGCTGGCTACAAACCAGCCCTGAAAATTTCTTTTCCCATCAGACTGAATAGCCAACAACTTCCAAAATTGATCTTCCTAAGTATCGTCCTTAAACCAAGTCCCCGGAGGAACCAGTTTCGTAGAGTACAAAGTTCTTTCCATCCCAGTGAGATCGAATCAATCAACAGGTTCTTTTTCAGGCCTAATTATGCAAGTTGCCCAACTTTTCGCACAAATTAATATCAGAGATCCAATCACCCTGCATGTCGTCCCACAAGTAAGCAACCCTCAACACTCCTTTTTCAATCCAAGCCCGGCCAAAGCTGCCCGGGGAAGAGTCAGCTTTAATCTAATCCCCTGCCACCGACTGGATATGTGGGTTCTCAAACAGGAGTTGGCAGAGCACCTCCTCTTTTGTTACTGGTTCCACCCACACATCTGGTTTCAGTACTTTCCATGCTTGAATTATGGCATTCTAGAAAGAAGATTTGATATAGCGTCGTTGAAAGGAACTTATAAATAAATACAAGCAAACATCTGTGGGCCGACTCAAATTCTATTTTTTTGCAAGAATGTACTCGGCCATAACAATCCAGTGAGAATTCGGCAAACCCAGGGCAGCTTTAAATATCCATTTGATGAGTAATGCATTGTTCTGTTTCCTCGGGTCCAAAATCCCAAGACCGCCTTGATCGCGTGGTAAGCATAACATTTTTCAGGCAACCTTGAAGAGGAACGACTCATTTTTCTCTCCAAAGGGTTTCCATAAAAACTTAGCAGCTCTTCTCCTAGCCATACCAAATAGTTGTTTACCAAGAGCCCTGACCATGCCCACGTACCATAGCAAAGCGAATAACGCACCATTGATGACCAAGCCTCTATCGACTAATGATAGGTGAGGGGCTTTGCCCCATGTACTCAGTCTATGAATTATTTTCTGAAGTAACAGGTCATCTTGGTGGACATCACATGCTAATAAAGAGATCTGTATGCCCAAAAACCATTTTGGCTGATTTGGTTCGATTCTTCTCATACCCCATTGAACAGTCAGTTCGAAAGATGCAGGTAGAAGAAAGACAGATTTATGGCAGTTTACAGACGCTTCGGAAAGGTCAGAGTATTCGTCCAAGTAATGCTTCAAAGCATTCAGAGAAGGGGGGTCGTTCCTTGTTAGTGCAAAGAGGTCATCAGCTAGAGCTTTAACCTTGTATGACACAGATCCAATCGAAAACCCGGAAATCTTGGGTTTAGCTCTTATACTCTTCAGAAGCACTTCCATTTGAATAGCAAACAACAGAGGAGCAAGGGGGCAACCTTGCTGCAGGGACCTTGTTTGAGGGAACTCCTCTGGGACTCTTCCGTTGACCATCACCGCAGTCGTAGACATGGTATACATGGCAATAACCCACGTAGAGAAGGACTGACCAAAGCCCAACACATTGAGTGTAATAAGCACATACGACCAGTTCACCCGATCGTATGCTTTTTCTAAATCCAGTAGAAGTACTGCAAAATTTAGCTCTTCCCTATTAATTATTTCCAGTGTTTCTACAACGGTTATGATGTTGGTAAAAATGAACCGACCCTTAATGAAAGTTGCTTGATCTGGTACCACTAGGGCAGGTAAGTAGCGACTCAATCTTCTGGCCAACACCTTGGCCAGGAGCTTGTAAGAGACGTTGAGAACTGATATCGGTCTCAAGTCGTGGATCTCAGCTCTATCCCCCTTTTTAAAGAGGACAGAGATAATCCCTTTGCGCATACTCGTGGGTAGGCTGATGTGAGTCAGCAGGTTATTATAAATCTCCACCAACTTAGATCCAACCTCATTCCAGATCGTTAAGTGGAGTTCAACAGGCAGTCCTGGACCATCGTTCCTAGGGGTTCTCCCCTTGGACATAGCCTTCAAGGCTTCAAAGGCCTGTAAGGTAGTGATCGGTCTGTCCAGATCCAGACAACCTTCCGTAGAGAGGCGGACAGTAGTATTCAACCAATGAGTGCACTCGGTGTGGATGGACGAGTCAATGTTTGCTCCCTGAAGCCGAAAAGTGAGTATGTCCAGGTAGTATTGCATGGCATAGTTACATAGTTGAGGGAGATCCTTAGCCAACGCAATGTTGTTACCGAAGGGGTGATACAGTTCCCTCACAGGAATCGAAGAGCGTCTTGGTAAGAGCCGCTGAAATGATTCCTTGGTCATGCGGTCGTAGACCATGATGCCTTTAATTTGTAAGCGCTCTGCCCAGACCTCTACCTTTCTCCTTTGAATGGCATCCCATACAGATAGCAATTTCGTCCTCTACCAGATTCGAAACAGGGTGTTCAGACATTCTCAATTCGGCATACTCGATTCTCTTACGTAACTTTGCTTCCTCTGAGTTTCTTTGGAAGGTCAAGATATTCGAAAAAACAGACAGTAGATTCGAGAAGATTGTAACCCCCGATTCCCACCAATCTGAAAGGTTGGGATACCGTACCTTACCGAAGTATTCTACGATATGTGAGGCAATTTTATGGTTTTTTGGAAAATACAAAGTGGTTTTTTATATGCATCAATGGATCGTTCTCTGATTTAAAATGAATTGACATAGCACATAAAAGTATGAAGAACAACTGTGCAACCGAATTCATGGGTTGGTACGATCTCCTTCATGTAAGTCTTCATAGTGATGTACCGGGGCAATAAAATGTGTCCACGAACACAACCACGAGGATGAACAAGTAATGGCTATAGGGATCCATTCATCCCCATGTATCTCATGATGCCTCTAAAAGGCCATCCTACATACGCAGAAGCGTTTCTGTCAGATCCACCACGATATCTGAACTTCACATTTCAAGTTCTATTTCTCAGAGCCAAAAAAAAAAAAAAGCAAAGTCTGGAAATCAACCTTCCCCTTTTAGAGCCCATAAAATCCAGACTTCCCGCCCACGCAAAGCCACGAGCTATCATGTCCAAGTTAGTCCAACCTTTTCTTTTTTTCTTTTCTCGACGCATCTCATTGGACGGGAAGTGGGCATCTTTACAGTCCCTGCTCGGAAACTACCAGGCCGCCGAGATCCGATCTATTCGATGGCCGTACTGCGTCACTGGAGGGCCATGGAGGCCACACGTGATTGAAATCCTGAACGAAGTGGTAGAATACTTCTCTAATGGGTCCAGGCCCCAGGGGCCATGCTAATCTTCAGTCTCTGTATGGTTCCAATTATAACGGATGTCCTGAAGGACGCTGCACTACTTTTTTTTTTTTTTTTTTTTTTTTTTTTTTTTTTTTTTTTGAACAAACAACCTTGTAGCAGCTCCGGGGAGGCTCCATCTATTAGTGGGGAGCAGCACTTGCTGGAAATCGGGTCCAGCGTCCCTGTGAAATACAGTGTGGAAAAGAAACATGTTTTGCGATAGTAATCTATTTGGTGACTTGGTTGTCTCAGTTCTATTTTTCCAGAGGTTGTCTTATATTGTTTGTCTCTATGACTATAAGTGTACTGTCCAGCTATATTACATTTGCAGTTGTCTGTTGTATATACTATGTGTGTTACGGCCTTGTGCAGGTATAATTGTCATGATTTTCAGGTTGTGGATTGTGAGTTGCGAGTTGCAAGATGCAGTGCATATGATGTTTTGTGGCGCCTGTTGTGCATGTCTGTGCCTTGGACAGGCATGCTGTGTGCGTGCATGTGTGTGTGACCGGATGGAGAAGCACATGAGAACAAAGGTGTAGATATTCCCACGTGCCAGTGACTACTGTATCTGAGAAGAGATGTTGGGTGTGCAGTTTTAACTAGTCCCCCACTGCCTATCCGTGCATTGTCTTATCTTATCCCTGATACCTTGCCCGTGATGCTTTCAAACCCTTAGATCCCCTAAACCYTGAACCCTGACCCCTGACCCCAATCTGTTGGAGCCCTTAATCCCCTGAGTCCTAAACTCTCTCTCCCATTTGCCTGACYCTTGATTATCCCGGTCCCTGTCCTGATGTGGGGACCGGTCTTGTATCCTCTGTCCTGCTGGTCCCATTGAGGCGGGGGAGAGCACCCTGGCCGGGTTGTGGGGGAAAACCCCACAAGGCAGGGGAACTTCAGGTATCAGTACAAAGTTAGTGGGTTGGTGTTGTATCGTGAAGTTCTGTTGCGGCAGGAATTCCCATTGGCTCTCGGTTGCTAGCCACGGTTTCCATTGCAGGCTGTGATCCGTGTCCAAATGACACAGTCTCGAGTTCGGGTCCATCCATATTGTAGAGAAGTTATCGACTAGCCGTGTTCGCTTGGCTGCGTCCCCCTCTTGTTGCAGTCTTGTCTGCAGGCCTTTCCAGGCATCATGTGTTTGTACCGTAATCAGATGGCTTATTTCAGCTTTAGCTTGCTGAAACCCGAACAGGAGTTGGCTTCTTTCGTGCGAGCACCTCATTCTCCAAGCCGCCATAAGAAGGGCGAGGCGGGTGTATTGGAACAGATTGAGTGCAAATGGTGACCAATGCTCTCCCTGTGTGGTAATACCGAAAAAGAGGGCCTGCAGGTTCCAGGGCAGATGGTATCCAGTAAGGTAGTGCCAAGCTGCATCCCACCATCTCCAGAGTCGAGCCACCATTGGACAGTCAAGGAGGCAGTGCTCCAGTGTGACCCTTTTTCTAGGGGGAGTGTCAATGCAGTAAGAGCAGAGCGGGGACAGAAGTCCTCTCTGCTCCAGGTCTGTCCTATTTGTCAACGAATCTGGGGTGGGCAAACATCTATGAATGATCTGCCACTGGAGAGCTCTGTGATTAGTCGGTTTCAGATGGGAGAAGAGTTCCCATCTGAAAGAACGGAAGTCCTCTTTTGTCAGTGAGGAATCCCTCTCCCATCTTCGTAGGACATCTTTCATGACTGGTGCTGAAGTGCGCGCTGCTTTATACCCATTTTTAACTGAGTATTGCCATGGGGTGACTGTAGTTTCCGTCCCCACTCTCCATTCCCACTCCGTCGGGTCAAAGGGGAGATGGGACAACGGAGTGGCGGGTTCGTACGCATAGCAAATTTCGTCGTTATCCTCTACCACCCGAACTCTGAGGAAGGCAGCTGTATCATGAGATTGCCTCTCCAGGTTTGGCTGCCAACGCACAGCGGACCACCTCGCCCCAGGCAGATCCGGGCAAAAGGCTTCGAGGTGCAGCGAGCCATGTGTCAGCTGGTGGACCCTGTATATAGTCATGGGGAGGAGCAGGGAGTCCATATGCACTACCCAGTCTCCCTTTTGGATGGATGGACCCTTTTTCAGAGCTCTGACCCAGGCTAGTGGGACCGCTTCCTGTAGTTCCTGCAGGTCCTGGGTCAGATTGTGGATGGGGCCAAATTTGGCACGCAGTGCTTGTTCCGAGAGCCATGTGACCCGCATGTCATCCCATATGTCTCCCATCGTGTAGATTCCCTTTTTTACCCACTTTCTCCATTTCGAGGTGCGGCGAAGGGAGAGCGGGTTGTCGTCCAAGTCTCTGACTTGTGGGTGGCCGTAAAGGGGTTGGCGCCGGATTTCTTGCCACCTCAAGGTGGCCGGTCTTTGCGTCGGGCCACAGGGGGTCAGTCCAAAGTTTTCAGGCTACAGGGGGTCAGTCCGGATGTCCCATTTTGCTTTTCCAACCAAGGAATCGTCCGTATCTCTCCTGGGAGCAGCGGGAATAGTCCATGCCTGATTTGTTACCCACCTGAGGGGATGCATTGGACGTTGCGGGCATGAGGGGGGGGCCAGGCATGCAATCTATATATGTGCGTAGGGGGTCCATGGGATATCGTTCCCCAGCAACAACCTAATCAGAACCTTGAAGGTAAGGGCTTTGATTTGCAGACCCGGGTCTATGATGCCTAATCCTCCCTTGGATCTGGGTTGGATCAGGATGTCCCTGGCCAACCACTTGATACAGAGGGTATCCTCATGATTATTTTTCCATAAATAGGCCGCTGCAGCCTGCTTGAGCTTTTGCAGCTGCTTTTGTGTGAGCATCCAAAAAGCGGCTTTGTACCAAATGGAAGCGAATATTGCGTTGTTAAGAGCTAGGGCCCTTCCCACGACTGAGGTTGCCTTACCATTCCAACGCGACATCCGTTGGATGGCGGCTAAGTTCACTAACGTGTCCCCATGGTCTTGGGGGGGGGGCAGAGCTGTCAGGTTCACTCCCAATACTCTGATTGTTGTTTCTCTATCCCTCCATGCCACCAGCGGGGCCATTGGGGGATTTCCATTTAGTGGGTGAAGCCACCATCCTTCCGTCTTTGTCCCCCAATTCACCTTCATATCCGCCGCTACCTCAAACAGGTGTATGGTGTGAGCCAAGGCTCTAACGCTATCTGCGTTTGCCCGAAAGAGGACCGTAAGGTCGTCCGCGAAAAGCGAGGTGGTGGGGATGAGGTGCGCCGGGATTTCCGGTACCCTTATTTTTTCAATCAGAGGATTGACTCTGATCATTGCTGCGAGAGCCTCCATCACCAGGACGAACAACATCGGGGCTATAGGGTCTCCTTGTCTCACCGACCGTTGCAGGCCAAATGGAGGGGCCAGATGGCCATTGAGCATAATGTTGGTCGATGTCGTCTGATGCAGTATAGAAATCCATTTGCGAAAGAGGGGGCCGAATCGCATCTTGGTTAGGCACATCTCGAGGAAGTCCCAATCTACATGGTCATAGGCTTTCTCAAAGTCTATAAAGAGGATAGCAGCTTCGGCCCTCCTCTGTCGTGCGTATCGAATGGTCTCATTCACTAAAAGGATGTTATCCTGAATATTTCTATGAGGCAGAAAGCCCGACTGATCCGGGTGAATGAGGTGCGGCAGCAGGGGCAAAAGCCTGTTGGCCCATGCTTTCGCTACAATTTTGTAAGGGACCGGCAGCAGCGTTATTGGGCGGTAATTGCGAGTCTCCTCCCGGTCACCCTTTTTGTGTAACAGCGTAGTCACACCCTGCCCAATCATATCCCCGAATGTCTCCTCGTGGAAGGTCGTTGTCACATATGTTGTGAAGTCCCTAGCGAATACATCCCAAAAATGCAGCCAAAATTCCTTAGGGAACGCGTCCAGTCCGGGAGTTTTGTCGTCATCCATCTCTTGCAGTGCTTTGAGGAGTTCTGCTTGGGTTAGGGGTGTGTCTAGTGCCTGGCTTTGGCCTCTAGCCAGTAGCGCCGGGAGAGCATCTAGGAGGGCCTTTCTGGAGTCCTCCAGCAGTTGCTGTTGTCGACTCCCTGATTCAGAGGTGAAAAGATGTGATACGTGGAGGCATAGTCTACAATTTTATAGGCATTTTTTGCAACTGGTTGGGAGTTATCAAAGGGGTGTTTCAGGGCGGGGACTGTGTTATGTCTGCTCTTGGCCCTAACTTTGTTAAAAAAGGTTTTAGTCATGAGGCCGCCTGTCGCATTTTTGCTGATTTTTGCTTCGATGCGCCATTTCTCGTTTTGGCTGTTTATGTGGTCTTGCAGTTAGGTTCTCGCCCTCTGAAGGGCGTTGAACGTAGGCAGGTCTGTGAGATCCTCCATGAGACGCCTATCCCAGTCTTCCAACTGCACGAGTAGGCTGTCCAACACCACCTTTCTTTGGCGCGCAATTTGGATTGAGAGCTTTTTAACTTTCTCCCTTAGTTGTGCGACGCCCTCATTAAACCATTTGACTATCGATCCTTCAGTCGGCCTTTGAACTGACCTGTATTCCCAGAATTCCTTGACGTGACTATTCAGGGCCGATAGCTGAAGGAGAGATGTGTTGAATTTGAAGTATCCGGGGCCCCTGGTGACATGCATAGGGAAAGAGAGACCCATAGCAATCATTCGGTGGTCGAATGATCTGCATGGTGAGAAGGGGAGTATATCCGCCATCGTGAGGAGGCCTGTGAGGTCTTCTGAGAGGAGGCCCAGGTCTATCCTTGAGTTGGAGAGACCTGCGTCCCCTCTCGATCTCACACACGTGTAGACCTTCGTTGTGGGATAGAGGTGTCGATACGAGTCTAACAAACCCATCTCTGTCATCATGTGAGTTAGTGCCATACTGTCGGGTCCTCTTTCCCTACCGCTGTTTTGGGTGGTTGGTGAAGCCGATGGTGATGGTGATGACGTCGCAGGCCTTCGATCCAGGGTGGGATCCAATGCTGTGTTAAAATCACCAATCATGACAATGGGGACATCTTTCGGGAGGGTCAAGAGCAGGTTGTTAAAGAAATGCGCTCTCTGCGTCGGGTCGTTGGGGGCATAAATGCATGCCAAGCAGATTTTGTCCTCCCCAGTTTTCGCCCTTAGCCAGACCCATCTCCCTTCTTAGTGATCCCACTGTGCCTGCAGTGGTGTAAGTCTCGTGGAGGGGGGCAGCCAAATGGCCACCCCTGTCGATGCCGCAGATCTGGCCGGTGCCGCAAAAGACGTGTGCGGCCAGATCTGCCGGGCCCGAGCTTGATGGGGGATGGAGTCGGTGAGGTGCGTTTCCTAAACTCCTATTGCGTCTGGCCATTTCCCCCCCATGTCTCGAGTTATAAGTTTCCATAATGCATCAGTCTTCTGGTCGTTCGGTTGGGAAAGGCCATTGACATTCATGGATCTGATGTTGAGGTCAGTCTCCAACAGCTTTTGGGCCCAAGGCGGCTGACGACGGAGGGCAGGGGGAGGGCGAGGTGGGCTCGGACATGGTGGATTGTTCTGCGGTGGTGGTTCTCTCTGTCCGTCATTGTCCCCCCGAGAGTAATTCTGATCCCCTTGCTGTCTTTGCAGTACCAACGGGAGCGTTGGTTACTGGGACCGTGGTCGGTTTTGTGATAACTGCGAATGACCCTGCGTTTCATTGTCTTGTGTGACTGACATATGTGTGACTTAGTGGTCTAGTCCGTTGCCGCAGCCCCATTGGCGAGGCTGTTGATGAACGGGGGGTCGTCCCACATTCTACAGGCGTCCAAGGCATCTTCCTCGAACAACCTCTGCAGGAAGAGCACTTGTTCTTCCGCCCCCCAAGTGTTGTTTGTGCGCATCCTTGCTATCGGGGCGTCGAGGAGGTCCTGCTGCGAAAACCATGTTATTTGGTTTTCTTGAGTGTCTGCGTGCTGGTCCATTCCGAACAGAACCAGAATGGGGGTCGCCCCTGCCGGAAAGGGGAGGTCCCGCGGGAAGACCGTTCCCACTGCCCCCCTATCCCCTTGCTGGATAATGTGGTTCCACAGCATGTGCCTTGTGAGGACTTGCGGGGTGGTGCCCCGCCATCCAGGTATCGTCAGCCCTGGTGGGGAGTCTGTTGATCCTTTGACGGCTCGGGATGCCAACTTAGGTACTCGGGGGGTGCTGTGTTTCAGGCCGACTAGCCACTGTCGTCCTTGCTGTTGTCGCCTCATGGGGAGGATGACCACCCCATCTTTGAGCCTTCCCCCCCCCCAGGAGAGCTCTCGGCCGTTGTTCGCAAGCAGTCTCTAAAAACCACACGTTCGGCCACCGGCCGAGCCTGTGCCTCTGGCGAGGGCACTGAGATGAGCAGGTTAGCATCCTTTGCGTGATCCGGGAAGGCAGATTGGGTGGCAGGAGGCTGGGACGGCCCAATGTTCTGTCTCAAGAGGGGCTGAGTGGTTTGAGCTGTGAGAGCAATCTGAGTCATTCGAGTCCGAGGAGCTGGAGTCGCTGTCCCACTTTTTCTCCATTTTCGTTTCGATCAGCGCACGGTCATCAGGTGAGTCTCCCATGTCCTGCAATTTCTTTGCCGCCAGGGGTTGGATATGCAGCAGAGGGTTCAGTAGGTGTTGCGGCACTATTTCTACTGTCCCCGGTAGCATGATAGCCTTGCTATAATCTGCTTCACCCACTGTGTTGCCCAGCTCTTGGACTATTATTTCAGGCCAGTCTATCCCTTCGAATGAAAGGGCTCCCTCCGGCTGTTCTGCTGTGGCAGGGGAGAGAGCAATGTCTTGGTTGTCCTTTGCGGCTCTGGCCCGAGCTGCATTGCGAATGTTGGCCAGAAGGCCATGTACAATGGACAAGATTGCTGCTGCCACCACTTTCCAGTCTATGGCCGAAGGGTCCTCCGCCTTATTTAGCAGGTTGACGACTGTTGTTGTGCTCATGAATGCTTGTCTGATTCTTTCCCAGTGCAGTGGGGGGATCAGAGAGTGGTCTCCCTGATTCTCCACTTTCAAGACTGCCATGAGCACCGCATCAGTGACTGCCTTGAGGCGGACTCTTGACATGGGCAAAAGACCAAAATCATGGCCGTGTATCTTTCCATATTCTAGCGGAAGATTCACTCTCTTTTTGCACATTTGGAGAGTAGTGCAGCGACCTATGTCTCCAGCCAGAGGACGTGGAAGACAGCGGGACTTTTCTAGCTATGAGCGCCTGCATCTGGCTGCAATCACCCGAATAGAACGGCTTGTCATTAAGGCGCATCTGTACTGAAAGTTGGGCGACATACGGCTGTAATGACTGGGCGTTCTATTCGGGTGAAGACTCCGGTGTGAGTCTACCGTGAGGGGAGGGCATCCGTGATGAGCGCTGTGTAACGCAGGACGGGCCCGGTGCTCAAGGGGACACTCACCGCCTCCACCCAAATAGAACGCCTATACAGCGATCATAAGGGGGTGTTCTATTCGGCAAAACGTGGAGATAGTGTCATAGGAGATGAACATGAGGGGACACCCACCGCCTCCACCCAAATAGAACGCCTATACAGCGATCATAAGGGGGTGTTCTATTCGGCAAAACGTGCAGATAGTGTCATAGGAGATGAACATGTGCACGTGGATGCTTTTTTTTTTTTTTTTTTTTTTTTTTTTTTTGAGAATGCTGGACCCCCCTTTCTAGCAGATGCATATGTAGGTGCGTAATGGCGCATATATAGATACATACAAAGCATGGCACAACACAGCGCAACACAGCACACTGCATGGTTTCCCATGAAAACACACAATGAGAAAAGACAGAAAAAGACAACCCAAGCACAGCTATATCTGGTGAAAGACCACAGGTTCTATTTGAGAGGAAATAGGATGAGGGGAGGCGTTCATTACATATTCTAGACCATCAGCCTGGGTGTCACTGATTTCCCTCTCCTTCTATTTCCCTTGCCCGGTCTCACCTGAGCACTGAATTATTGGCAGCCCCTTTTCCGAGAGGGGAGAAGGGGAGGGGTTGGGGGGCCAGTTTGCCTTCCACTTTGCTCCCGAGCATTGGATTGTTATTGGCGATAATGGATTCTTTGCTTTTTCACCAACAAATAAATAGTAACAAAACTGGTATACCCTTTTTTCCCGGGGGGAGGCAGAGGGGCAGAGGGGTGAAGGCCTCTTTTTGGGAGGGGAGACGAATGGACAGAAAGGTGAAGGCCCCCTCTCGGGGGGCAGACGAAGGGACAGAAGGGTGAAGGCCCCCTTTTTGGGGGGGAGGCCAAGGGGCAAAAGGGTGAAGGCCAAACCCACTGAGGTTGGCAACTCCAAAGGGACAAAAATAGTCCCCTCAGACTGTACCGTGGCACTGAGAGGGTAGCATGCAGATCATGCACCTGCCCAATGCCAAGTGTAAGGAAAATCATGGAGGGCTACTTTTGCCTCTCACCCACCTAAGCTGCCTCTTTATTTTTTTTCATAAATTTAAAGGCTGCGGAGGTGTCGGGGTTGTTAAGTCAGGGAGGAAGAAGTCCCGCAGGGGGCTTCACGCGCCGGGTTCAGCCCACCTGTCGGCACCGCGGATCCACCCACTTACTCAGGAGTCGCTCAAGATCGGAGCTCTCAGAGAGGGGGGAGAAGAGAGCCCTTTGCAACACACGCCCGGGAGTATCAGCCTGGACTGGAGCTACCAGGCCGCTGCGCCAGGGCTCACCCCCCTCAAACTCAGGGTCCTGCATCCCCAAGGCTCCCGGTCGGGAGGCAAGTGCACCACAGTCAACAGGTGGCGAGGGGATGAGAGTGGCTCCTGCAGAGAAGGGGCTGAGCCCTTCACTTCCCGTACTCATCCCCACTGAGCCTGCCCCTCCCCGGAGCCGTCCCCCCCAATGGCCTCCAGCAACCCAAGGGGAGGCGCGGGCAGCTGTTCTGGAGGACCCAGGCCTGTGAAGGGGCTACCTAGTATCTGCTGGGCACCCCCTCAGGTGGAACCCAGGTCAGGTCTATACGGATCCTTACGTACATTCATGCCCCCCGGCCGCACGCGCGCCCAGTGTGTGAGTGGCAGTGTGTCAACCTAACACCATGCCTGCGGCCCATGCACAAGGCTGCAGGGTTTTGAGCCCGCAACCTCAGACCACAATGTGCATTTCCACAATGTGCATTTCCAACCAGTGCCCTAACCACTGGCACTGCGTCATCCGCCACTCACAAGCTGCCTCTTTATGCTGGCATGGGATTTTCAAAGTGTAGTAAGGGGCATTAGGGGGTTGTGCCCCACTAGTGGGACTTCAGTCTCCGTTCCGAGTATTTTTCAACGTGGCCACAGTGCAGTCATGGGGGTGTGCATGGCGGTGTCTGCTTAGCGCACGCGACACAGCGGGCTTGTGTCGACAGGTGCGGAAAACGCCTGCCGGGAACGGGCTGCGAGGAGAGTGGAAGGAGGTAGCGAGGGGGAGGGCTGGGGGCGACGGCTAGAGGTGACAGAAGGAGGTGGGAAGGAGGTGGGAGGATCGGTGGTGGCCATAGCCAGGGCCGAAGAGGGCGCAGCTTAAAGCCAGCAGGTGTTCCGTAGTCAAGGATGAAGAGCCGCAGAAGCAGGTAAGCAGTGGAGCACGCGGAGTATATCTACATCGCAACGGAAGCAGGCGCTGGACGCACAGCGGTGTATCGCTCCACTCCCCTTGGGGCCTCGCGTTGAGAACTGACGCTGTGGGGGATTTGGGTCGACAGACTGCCTGCAACCACGAAGACCGCACAGGCGGAGAACGAGCATCATCGTCGACGAGCGAGCATCAAACACCAAGGACTGATTGTCAGGTCATAGCAAGCGTCAGCGGCATTCCCATCTTCATCGATTCCGACCTGTTTCCCCCCGTGCCCACCTTCTTGCTTCCCAATCTGCCTCCCGTGCCCACCTTCTTGCTTCCCAATCCGCCTCCTGTCCCAACCTGCCTACCTTCTGGCCCGCCTCAGGCCCTGATCCCAACCCACGCTTCATTTTCCTCCCCCACCCGTCCTCTCGCTCTCCCCCCCAACCTCGTCACCCCTGACCCTCCCGCTGGGTCGCCTACCTTCCAACCCAAGCCTTATTCCTGCTCCCGCTCCTACTCCAAACTCGTCTTCTCGTCCCTCCCTCGATCCAAGCTCGCCAATTCATCTGCCCCCGGGATCCATACGATCTTCGACCCGTCTCTCCCGCTCCTACTATCTCATCCCGACCCGAACTTGCCAACTCATCTCCCCCCAGGATCCATACGATCCTCGATCCGTCTCTCCCGCTCCAACTATCTCATCCCGACCCGGCCTCTCGCTCCTCCCCCCAATCTCGTCACCCCTGACTCTCCGCCTCCCACCCTTCCCTGTCGCGACCTCAACCCTTGTCCCCCCCGTCTGGATCTTACCCCCCCGTCACCCCTGACTCTCCGCCTCTCACCCCTCCCTTCTGCGACCCCGATCCTTGTTCCCCCGTCCGGATTTTACCCCCCCGCTTGTGACCTGACCTATCTCTCCCGCTCCTACTCCAACCCGTCTCCTTGCTCTTCCCCCGATCCTAACCCGCCAACTCATCCCGGCCCGGCCGCTCGTCTCCTCGCTCTTCCCCCGATCCTAACCCGCCAACTCATCCCGGCCCGGCCGTCCCCCTCCCAACCCAAGCCTTATCCCGACCCGTCATCCCGGCCCGGCCTTCCCCCGGATCAAAGTAGTCAGGTCACAATAGACAGGCAGTGCGGTGTAGTTTGTGGTAGGAGTGACACACTATGTGACACCCGCGGCCTAGGCCGCGGGCATTTCGGCCGCTGCGGCCGAGATTCTCGGCTGTGGCCGATGAGGCCCAGTCCGCAGCCTGGTTTTTCAATAATCCCCCCCCCCCCCTAAAAATACGTAAAAAATATATAAATATATATGGGGTGTAGGGCTTGGAAAACCCTACACTCCTATATTTTTTTTTTTGGAATCCGACTTCGTTTAAGATTTTAAAAAAAATCAAAAACTAAAATCGATTCAAACAAAATTAAAAATAAACATAAAAAGAAAAGCAGATTTTTTTTTTGGTCATTTTTTATCATGAGATATACGGTCCCCGAGTCGGCCTGTGTTTTTTTTCTAAATGAATTTCGGTTTTTCGCAGGGAAATGAGGTGTTTAAAAAAAAATGCAGATGCAAAATTTGAAAACAAATAAACAAAAAAGGGTTTGATTCATTGATTCATTGATTGATTGATTGATTGATTGATTGATTGATTGATCTGATTTGATTGATTGATTGATTAGTGTGTGTGTGTGTGTGTGTGTGTGTGTGTGTGTGTGTGTGTGTGTGTGTGTGTGTGTGTGTGTG
>BFEA01000035.1:4915321-4931463 GCA_003427395.1 Chara braunii
CCTTTCCCCCCCTTCCCAACCCCTTCGACCTGATCTCCCTTTCGCCTTCCCCCTTCGTCCTTCCTCTCGGCCCCTACCTAACGGCCCCCCGTTGATCCCTCCACCTTCCAACCCCTCACCCCCCTCCCCGATTCCCCTGCCCTACAGATAGCAGGTAACAGGGACATTACCGCAAATACGATTTGGAGATATGCTCGCCACCTAGCTACATCAGAGAGGGAGTTACGCAACGCCTATGACGTCCTTATTGAAAGGAGTAACCGGATCGTCGTCACCATCTTGCGCTTCGACAGGTAGGAAACAGTCGGCTTTGATCAACCGGACTCGGCGCCGCGACTATGGACCAATCTCATCATGAGAAGATTGAGTGCCAACCATGAAGCTATCATTAACGACTTCAGAAGTCTCTGGCACAATCACAGGGCGCTCCTTCTTGCGGATGCACTTACAAGGGACCTCCAACGGTGCCACCTGGAAAGGAGAGTCGTGGAGCTAAGGAGACAGAACCGGCTACTGGCCGGTACCCTCCACTCTCTCTCTGCCTTTGCGTTAGCCCTTTGCTATATCGTCACCTTGACTGATGGTACGTATACGTGCATGCAGGACTGAAGCAAAAGCGCTATAGCAGATTGAGAGAGCTGGGGTGATCGGAGCAAAGTACGGGATCAGTAAACCCACTCCTTGGGTAGCATGGCGCTGGAAATCGGACGGCGTATTCCGGAGGTGCTCAGAGTGGAACTTGATCCAGATATCTTCCTGCCTTGGCCGCCAGCAGGTCCCACCCTGATCAAGTTTGTCAAGCCTAACGTCTGGGAAGCTCAGAGGAGTACCGCGCAACCTGCCATACCGATCGACACTATTGCCATGGCGGACATCCTGACTGCGATGCCACAAATTACGACCATCACTGGGGTCTTACTTACGGTGGAATATGAAGGAGTGGCGGTAGGGGAGGTGAGGGGGTTTGACACTCGATCGGAGGATGGAGGGATTAACTGTGACATGAGGCTGAGGGGAGTTTCTGGGGATGATGCATTCCCCGGAAAGCAGACTGGGCTACTTTGGCCGGTGATAAGGGCGACTATGAAGGATGTAGCTTCATCAATAGCTGCTACGCTGGACTATGGCGGGGATTCTGGAGGTAGCTGCTTCTATGGATTTGGTGGACTATTTGGCCCGGGATCGGACTTCTGGGGAAGGATTGTGAGGATCGGAGATGCTCTGTACGCGGAGCCGGAACCATGTGCACCAGGCACTGACGGAACTCTGGCGATAATTGGTGCGAACACCGCAACTGTTCAAAGCGATGGTGGAACGGTGGGAGGAAGCGGGATGGGTCAACCGGTGGAAGGAGCACACTGCAGCAAAGCGGCCTGATCGATGGGAGCAAGTGGGGAGAAGGCAGCAAGGGGGCCTTTTCGTCCCAAATAAACTGATACACACACTCTCTTCCCTACATAGCCTCTTCCCCTCCGATCCCCCCACCATGCTTCCTCGCCCCCCTCCCCCTTCTCTCCCTCTCTCTCTCTCTCTCTCTCTCTCTCTTCCCTGCTCTCCCCTCCCCATCCCACTCTCCCCGCCCCCCTCCCTCTTCCCGTCTTGCTCTCTCCCTGCATAGGGATGGCTCCCCGTCCATGCGCATGCTACACTGCTGATGAAGCCCCCAGGCTGGGTAGGAGTATGGAGTGACTCGGACACATGTTTTTCAATTTCATTGTACAATTCTTCGATTTTTCATTTTTCATTTTCCATTTTTCTATTTTTTCATTTTTTCATTTTTCCGTTTCCTTTTCGCCTTGATTGCAGGAGAGCATGGGTCGAATTGAGAATGGGCCCTTGGGTAGACGGAAGTGGTATAGGAGGGAGGATGAGCCACGAAGGAGGTTTTTGCACATGAGATATGTAAGTAGACTGATGGAGGCAGTCTCAGCCAGAGCGTTGATCATTTCCTTGATGACAGCTGTCGTTGGGCAACAATTTGCTGAATGGATGGAGACCGTCACCCTCGGCTGAACTTATAATGAACCGGTCTCCGGGGTACTTTACAAACCTGCGGAAGTATTTCGGGACTTCGATCAGGACCAATGGGAGGGTAGCAAGGGTGGTTGTGCCTGTAGCAGTAGGTAAACTCAGCTTACCAATCCAGCTACCGAGGGATTGCTTGAATCTGGGAAGATTGGGCGAACCACGGGCACCACGTGATCACCACGGACTACACTATTTCCCAGCTACCCCAGCTCAGAACTATCCTGCACTTTGGCCTCAACCATGTTCTCGCCGCTAGGTTAGAGATCGAGGTAGCAGCGAGGGAGATTCTGAAAGCTTTTGATGAAATAATGACGCTATATAGCAAGGAGTATGAGCTCCGGGAGGAAGATTTGTGCAAAGGTAGAGCAGGAATTAAGCGATACTGCTTTAGTAGATTTGTGGAGTATAGAAGGAGGTACAGTGAGGCAGGAGTCATTGACCTCAGTGCGCATTACCTCTCCCATGAGATCTCATATATCACGGATTATTTCTTTGTTGCCAGTATGGATAAAGCTGCAAATACTCCAGTAATCATGTGTAAAGATCTTGTAAGACAGGTAGCATTTGAGAGACTGTCTGGACCAGATTTCGAGAAACTCGAGCATAAGCTAGAGACGATAATCGGAATTATAAGCAATAGCAATACATCTGATTACCCTCTGGGGCCGAAGAAGGTCCCATACCTCATGGCAAACTTCAAAAGCCACAAGAGCACTCTAAGATGGATCACTAATGCAGACCAGTGTGTGTTCTCCCCTGTTGCCTCCTTATGTGCTGGTGCTCTGAAATTGATCAGTGAGGAGGTCCAGAAATACTGTAAAGAAATGTCCCGAACGATTAGAGATCTGCACGAGGTCGATGCGAACCTATGGTGGCCCATAGACTCCATCAATGAATATGTTTTAAGCCTACCTGAGACGATCTTTACGTATTTCTCAACGGATATTAGCCGATGCTTTGAAACGATCCCAACGGATAACTCAAAGCATGGGTTGATCTCGAAACTCTCATTTGCGATCAAGAAAGGTTTTGCATACAGATTGAAAACAGAAAAGGATAAGTACATCAGGATTACCACAACAAACGATGGTAAAACTAAGTATGGATGGACGAATTCGAATGTCGAAAAGCCGGGTGAAAGAACGATTGAACTAAAACAGCTCATTGAAATGAACCAATGGCTGGCAGACAGGAACTACATTCAATTTGGAGGGGGAATCTGGAGGCAGAAGAATGGCATCCCTATGGGGCTGCCTTGTTCACCTATCTGGTGCAACTTGTACTTCTTTCGATATGAATTCGAAAGCATAATCAGACTGCTGAGATCTGGGAACAAACACCTAGTCGCACTTTTCGTACATACATTCAGATATATGGATGATTTGAATTCCATCAATAATACCAGCATTCGGGAGTTTCTTATGGAAAATCACCTCCTCAACGAGGAGGATCCCATCTGCCTGTACCCCTCTGAATTCATCGAGATCAAAGAACAAAACATCGATGACAAAACTAGCACATTCCTGAACCTGAAACTAAGAATCGAGACGCCGGAAGGGGGATACAACACGGAGAAATTCGACAAGGTGGAAGAGATGGGATTGGAAGTGAATAGGTACATCAGATTTGACTCCAACAGACCAATTAAGCAGTCGCTATCGATCATTCTCGGACAAGTGGCAGCTGCGCTTATTGTCTCATCAAACCCCACCACAGCTGCACGGGACGTTAAAAGAATTGTGGACAGAATGAGTCGGGATGGGTTTAATGAGAAAAGGTGCTGGGGAATGGTGAGGAGGGTGTTGAGGAACCCTGAACGATACCAGCCATTCGGATGTGCGACGGACGAAGTTTACCGCATTCTTCGATCCTCATTCGGAATGAATTACTAACCCCTGTTGTGCTATGTAATTGCAGTGTGCCGTGTATCTGTCTGTGTGTGATGTGACCCTGGATCCTCTACAAGACGGACCAGGGTGGTATCTGCGAGGAACATGTATGGGACAGGTACCCTTGCAGGTACCTGTCCCAACCAGGAACCCCCTTCGCAGGGGACAGTGGGAGGGACACACACACACACACATATACTCAGGAATTGAAGGGACCACCCCTCGGAGGGAGCAGCGACGGGAAGAGGGCTCGGAAGAGAGCCCCGGGAGTATGCGGACCCGGGTAAGATTACAAACGGGCCTCGAACAGAATAATACCCCGGTACAGGAACCCACACTCTTCCGAGAACAAGGAGCGACCGGGCTCGAACCAGGTACCTGCGGAACAAGTAGGCACGTGCCCACAGACCCACCCATCTACGACCCCCCAATGAAAAAAGCAGAAGTAATCAACTATTATCTTTTGAACCCACCCTGCACTTGAAAAACAGTGAACCTCAAGCYCRGGACCTACGGACCAAGCAGGMGGGTACCCCATCCCCCTTCRATATCTCYCGATCATGGGATATCGGAGGCGGATCTTTTTCGAATCAGGGAACTCTGTCAGGGAGTAATKACGGGCAAAGCAAATGGGTTAAGGTACCTGCCTTCCACGCAAAACGRTGTGCCGCGAGYGYGGGTAATCACGGGGGAAATAGATTGGGACCGGGGATATGTTTTTTACTGTAAAAGTGGACCTTTAGCTGGGGGTGTATGAATCGAGCTGGCTACCACCCCAAGCCACCATCGATATCTCCCGAGGAACCGAGTGATAACTCGTTAACGATTCTTTCGATCCCTCCCCCTTGTCTTTTCCGTTTCGATTCGACTTCCTTCCTCCGTATTTTCTCTCTTTCTTTTTCCTTTTCCTTTTCTTTTCTTTTCCTTCTTTTTTTTTTTCTTTTGTTCTTTTTCTTTTTCTTTTTCTTTTTTCTTTTTTCTTTTTCTTTTTCTTTTCTTTTTTTTTCTTTCCTTTCCACGAAGGGAAACAAAGTATTAACAAAAGCCCCCCACTGGTGGTCACCCTGGGCGCGGAGATATCTCCCGCATCCCCGGGGACCGATTAGCGGATCCCAGGAAGAAGCTGGCAAGGGTAGGACCGGATCCCATCATATCCCGACGAGGGAGCTCGGCGACACGCATGCACCGCACGGATACTGTTGATGCTGGGGGAATGTCTATGACTGCCTGTATGAGACTGATCTCCCTCTCCTAGCAATGATACCCTTTGATCGCCCTTGCTATGATTTCCCCGAGCATATATAGTGATCTCAACCCTGATTAGTAGCAAGCGCTTGATGGACGGACCTCTGAAGTACATGGACTGAATAGGTCAGGTGCATCCTGCGCAATCTATCCTGGTGCAACTACGAGGGATCGAGGCCTTGTAAGCGGACGGAGTCTTCGGCTATGGCAGACTGGGAGTTCACAACTGGAGCGGAGGAGGACCTGCCAATCACGCCGGAACCTGAGGAGGATATCGTGGCGGAGGAAGCGGTACATGGTCCTCAATCTCCTCTGTGTGTGTGTGTGGAAAGGGATATGGCTGTCTGTGTTGGATTGTGAAATGGATGTGCTGTTTTGCAGGTTGATAACCCCTCTGATGAGCCGGTTGAGTGGCAACGACAAAAAAGYTTTTAGGGGAGCCACACCCCTCCTGCAGCGTTGTTTTGTCCATGAAAGATCGACCGAGCCCCCATCTTTATTGTTYCCAGACATTCTGCCAAGCCTGGTCTCGGGGTCCGCGACTGGGTATCTGTTCATCTAGTTAGCCTTGGGAATTGTTGTTTTTCTTACGATCATCTTGGTAAACTATGGAATATTCTCGGATTCGGTTGGATGACACCTTCTCGCTTTAATGAGAATTCTCTTTTCCATTTGTTGTTGATCGGATTAGTTCTCGACTGCCCCCGAAGAAACCCTTCACCCTGAGAATAGTTGTTTTTCTTGCGATCGTTTTGGTAAACTCTTGAATACTCTCAGATTCATTTGAACGGGATCTTCTAGCTTTAATGGAATTCTCTTTTCCATCTGTACCCTTCACACACCCCCTCCCTTCCACCCGAGTTGATGACGGAACGTACCCTGGTTTGTCCTTTTGCATGCATGTTGTATCCCGATCGAATCTTTCCTTTCTGCCATGAACTTTGGAAGTGTGATGATTTTTTGGTTAATGGAAATGATTCCTCCATTGATTATCGATATCGTAGTCTGATGAAGATAGCTACACTTTTTTCTGATTTGTGAGAAAGTAACCCCCCACCCCCCCTACACCCGGAATGGATCCCGAACCCTTGTCCATAGCTCCTTGATTATGTACTCAACGATGTTGATCGATCAGATCGCTTTGTGAAAAGGAAKCCTTACCCCTCCCGCGGCAGTATTCTTTCCGGAAAAAGTTTGATCGAACCCCATTTTTAGTATCCCCGAATGTTCTCCAATTTTACGGTGTACTATTTAATACTTTCGGATTCGTTGTGAATATAAATCTCCCCGTCTTTCACTATCCCCCCTGTTCTTGATTGGACCCCGAGTACCCGAAGAACTTTTTACGCCTCCTCCTTCAACCCTATTTGATCACGGAAATGTTCCCCGCTTGACCCCTTGTATACATATTATATCCAATCGTATCCCGCCCACGGTGTAATTTTTTTCCTCTTTGTAATAATTAATTTTGATCCCTTCATTAATTAGTTATACTACATTCTGACATAGATAGTTACGAACTTTTATACTCCGATTGCTTTGTAAAAATAAGTTCTTGTGGACACTGTTGCCATCTTGTCAATTCCGCATTAGGGTACATCGAGTTTGGTGGCTATGGAAACGGTATTGTTGGGATATGACTGGACCCTGGCGTACCACCGTATGGGTGGAGTGCATGACGGAGACGTCATGGGAATATACAGGACACACACATGGAGGCTCACCCCTCTAGCTACTGCCAATGGGTTGACTCCCATGGCTGCGCCACGGAGCCTGATCAGACCAACGTGAACCGCTGTAGTAAGCCCACCTGATCGACTCGGAATTCAGCCTATTGATGCATCGGGAATGACGTACTTACTGCACTTGTGCTGTTGTTGTGATGGCTTGGGTCTACATGTTCTTCGTGATAATAACACCTACCACTATCCTATATGAAACCCTGATCGAAGCCTTCCCCCTCCCCCCCACCTTCCTTTCCCTGATCCTCCCTCCTTGGACATGATTTACCTTCCGGGCTCAAACCTAAGCAGGAAGCCCAGTATGGCGGGAACGTGGCCGGCGGATGGTGGGCCGAGACCGTCGATAGGAATCCGTTTCTCGCGGACTTGCAACCGTACTCGAAACCTACCCAGTCCCTTAGCAACGTTATTCACCCTTCGGTGATGACCTTGATTGGCCAAAAGGTCACAGAGGGTCTATTCCCTCTCATCACGGAAACCCTCATCTTCAATGACTGGGCTGACCTTGCCTGGTCTTACGAACACGAGAGGCACCGCGTGGATCTGATTTTGAATGGCCACTTAGCTAAAGCGGATGAGAGGAAGCGGAACTTGGCCAAGGAAAGTGCGGGAATACTGGAGAGGACCACTAGATTGGAGGAAACCCTCAAGAAGATTTGGGAGGTTTGGGAGGATCCTGAGGTAGAAGATGCAAGGACTGGAGGGGATGGGTATGATCAGGCACTCATGGGGATAATGGGGGAAGAAGAGGAGGAACTCAGGCGGCTCTTGGATATCCAGCCCGCGCCCCCCCCTCCACCAGAAGGGGTTGGGCATGGAGCAAGCCAGAACAGGAGTAACGGGTTTGTCCCCATTGGCTCTGCACAGAGGCTTGAGGGTAAGGTGAGGCGACAACAGGATAGAGGATCGGTGGGGAGTGGCTTTAATGACCTGGCTCCGATCAATATCAAAGGTTGGAAATTCCTAGCTGACCTATCGAAAAACGAGGTTGAGGAATGTCGGAGGAAGGCATTAACAGGAACACTGGGCTATGCTAACGCTACCCCACACTTTGGCGGTAAACTCACCTTCCCCACCCTGAGTGTGCTTGACCCTACCAAATGTGTGTTTGCCAACCCAGTGGTTATGCAAAAGATGATCCCATCATCTCTTAGCCTGGACCTGAGGAACCTCTGCAGGGTGTGGAACGCGGGTCGCCCGTACCTCAAGTGCAGATGCGGATACAGGAACTCCTGCACTTGTAACAGTGTACCTATCTGGTTTGATCAAGCGGTTTGGTACCTAATGGCAAAACCTGAGATCATGAAACCGGAGGCGGGATCGAACCGGGTGAGGATTGCGTTTCTCCTCCACCACCTACGCAATTCCTGGAGGGAACTAGCTAAAGCCTCTGTTACATTTATCTGGATAAGAGAGATGATGCTCACTGTGTTGCGCAACCTTGAGCGCAATCCTGAGCTCATGACAACCGACGCTCTTGCGGGCAGCACTTTCAAAACACATGCCTGCCCCAGGATCCTGGCCAACCTGATCCTTCCTACACGGATCACTCCGGGACTCCCTGCCCCGGAAATGTCGAACCCGAAGAAGAAGAAGAACAGGTTAGTGACACCCATCGGTGGCAGATACAAAAAGGCCTGCCCAATGTCACCCCGACAGCAGACCCTCCTGAACTCGTTCAGAGTAACAGCTGCTCCCCTGGGGGCTGCTGTAGCTTCTTCTTCAAGCCCGGCGAGTGTGACCAGCAGCCAACACTCCACAGCCATGACCGATGACCATCCTGATAGCACCACGAGTGCAGGTGGCGCCTCCAGGAAATAGAAGAATATGAGCTAGGGAGCTTGATAACCAGTGCACATATACGCGGATGATATGTGTATGAGTACTCGAGCATGCACGTAGAAATACATGTATATATATATATATATACATATATGTATACACGAATGGGCGCAGCCCCTGTGTCATGAACACATACACACATATATGTATGCACGATTACGTATTCATGCAGAAGCGGATATGAGTTTGTATATATATATATATATATATATATGTATACGTGTATATGTATTGAGACCACATACATGCACGGATGGGCTAGTAACTGGATCTATTCTTCCTTCCCCCCTTTTCCCCCCCTTCCCCCCYCCTTTCCCCCCCTTCCCAACCCCTTCGACCTGATCTCCCTTTCGCCTTCCCCCTTCGTCCTTCCTCTCGGCCCCTACCTAACGGCCCCCCGTTGATCCCTCCACCTTCCAACCCCTCACCCCCCTCCCCGATTCCCCTGCCCTACAGATAGCAGGTAACAGGGACATTACCGCAAATACGATTTGGAGATATGCTCGCCACCTAGCTACATCAGAGAGGGAGTTACGCAACGCCTATGACGTCCTTATTGAAAGGAGTAACCGGATCGTCGTCACCATCTTGCGCTTCGACAGGTAGGAAACAGTCGGCTTTGATCAACCGGACTCGGCGCCGCGACTATGGACCAATCTCATCATGAGAAGATTGAGTGCCAACCATGAAGCTATCATTAACGACTTCAGAAGTCTCTGGCACAATCACAGGGCGCTCCTTCTTGCGGATGCACTTACAAGGGACCTCCAACGGTGCCACCTGGAAAGGAGAGTCGTGGAGCTAAGGAGACAGAACCGGCTACTGGCCGGTACCCTCCACTCTCTCTCTGCCTTTGCGTTAGCCCTTTGCTATATCGTCACCTTGACTGATGGTACGTATACGTGCATGCAGGACTGAAGCAAAAGCGCTATAGCAGATTGAGAGAGCTGGGGTGATCGGAGCAAAGTACGGGATCAGTAAACCCACTCCTTGGGTAGCATGGCGCTGGAAATCGGACGGCGTATTCCGGAGGTGCTCAGAGTGGAACTTGATCCAGATATCTTCCTGCCTTGGCCGCCAGCAGGTCCCACCCTGATCAAGTTTGTCAAGCCTAACGTCTGGGAAGCTCAGAGGAGTACCGCGCAACCTGCCATACCGATCGACACTATTGCCATGGCGGACATCCTGACTGCGATGCCACAAATTACGACCATCACTGGGGTCTTACTTACGGTGGAATATGAAGGAGTGGCGGTAGGGGAGGTGAGGGGGTTTGACACTCGATCGGAGGATGGAGGGATTAACTGTGACATGAGGCTGAGGGGAGTTTCTGGGGATGATGCATTCCCCGGAAAGCAGACTGGGCTACTTTGGCCGGTGATAAGGGCGACTATGAAGGATGTAGCTTCATCAATAGCTGCTACGCTGGACTATGGCGGGGATTCTGGAGGTAGCTGCTTCTATGGATTTGGTGGACTATTTGGCCCGGGATCGGACTTCTGGGGAAGGATTGTGAGGATCGGAGATGCTCTGTACGCGGAGCCGGAACCATGTGCACCAGGCACTGACGGAACTCTGGCGATAATTGGTGCGAACACCGCAACTGTTCAAAGCGATGGTGGAACGGTGGGAGGAAGCGGGATGGGTCAACCGGTGGAAGGAGCACACTGCAGCAAAGCGGCCTGATCGATGGGAGCAAGTGGGGAGAAGGCAGCAAGGGGGCCTTTTCGTCCCAAATAAACTGATACACACACTCTCTTCCCTACATAGCCTCTTCCCCTCCGATCCCCCCACCATGCTTCCTCGCCCCCCTCCCCCTTCTCTCCCTCTCTCTCTCTCTCTCTCTCTCTCTCTTCCCTGCTCTCCCCTCCCCATCCCACTCTCCCCGCCCCCCTCCCTCTTCCCGTCTTGCTCTCTCCCTGCATAGGGATGGCTCCCCGTCCATGCGCATGCTACACTGCTGATGAAGCCCCCAGGCTGGGTAGGAGTATGGAGTGACTCGGACACATGTTTTTCAATTTCATTGTACAATTCTTCGATTTTTCATTTTTCATTTTCCATTTTTCTATTTTTTCATTTTTTCATTTTTCCGTTTCCTTTTCGCCTTGATTGCAGGAGAGCATGGGTCGAATTGAGAATGGGCCCTTGGGTAGACGGAAGTGGTATAGGAGGGAGGATGAGCCACGAAGGAGGTTTTTGCACATGAGATATGTAAGTAGACTGATGGAGGCAGTCTCAGCCAGAGCGTTGATCATTTCCTTGATGACAGCTGTCGTTGGGCAACAATTTGCTGAATGGATGGAGACCGTCACCCTCGGCTGAACTTATAATGAACCGGTCTCCGGGGTACTTTACAAACCTGCGGAAGTATTTCGGGACTTCGATCAGGACCAATGGGAGGGTAGCAAGGGTGGTTGTGCCTGTAGCAGTAGGTAAACTCAGCTTACCAATCCAGCTACCGAGGGATTGCTTGAATCTGGGAAGATTGGGCGAACCACGGGCACCACGTGATCACCACGGACTACACTATTTCCCAGCTACCCCAGCTCAGAACTATCCTGCACTTTGGCCTCAACCATGTTCTCGCCGCTAGGTTAGAGATCGAGGTAGCAGCGAGGGAGATTCTGAAAGCTTTTGATGAAATAATGACGCTATATAGCAAGGAGTATGAGCTCCGGGAGGAAGATTTGTGCAAAGGTAGAGCAGGAATTAAGCGATACTGCTTTAGTAGATTTGTGGAGTATAGAAGGAGGTACAGTGAGGCAGGAGTCATTGACCTCAGTGCGCATTACCTCTCCCATGAGATCTCATATATCACGGATTATTTCTTTGTTGCCAGTATGGATAAAGCTGCAAATACTCCAGTAATCATGTGTAAAGATCTTGTAAGACAGGTAGCATTTGAGAGACTGTCTGGACCAGATTTCGAGAAACTCGAGCATAAGCTAGAGACGATAATCGGAATTATAAGCAATAGCAATACATCTGATTACCCTCTGGGGCCGAAGAAGGTCCCATACCTCATGGCAAACTTCAAAAGCCACAAGAGCACTCTAAGATGGATCACTAATGCAGACCAGTGTGTGTTCTCCCCTGTTGCCTCCTTATGTGCTGGTGCTCTGAAATTGATCAGTGAGGAGGTCCAGAAATACTGTAAAGAAATGTCCCGAACGATTAGAGATCTGCACGAGGTCGATGCGAACCTATGGTGGCCCATAGACTCCATCAATGAATATGTTTTAAGCCTACCTGAGACGATCTTTACGTATTTCTCAACGGATATTAGCCGATGCTTTGAAACGATCCCAACGGATAACTCAAAGCATGGGTTGATCTCGAAACTCTCATTTGCGATCAAGAAAGGTTTTGCATACAGATTGAAAACAGAAAAGGATAAGTACATCAGGATTACCACAACAAACGATGGTAAAACTAAGTATGGATGGACGAATTCGAATGTCGAAAAGCCGGGTGAAAGAACGATTGAACTAAAACAGCTCATTGAAATGAACCAATGGCTGGCAGACAGGAACTACATTCAATTTGGAGGGGGAATCTGGAGGCAGAAGAATGGCATCCCTATGGGGCTGCCTTGTTCACCTATCTGGTGCAACTTGTACTTCTTTCGATATGAATTCGAAAGCATAATCAGACTGCTGAGATCTGGGAACAAACACCTAGTCGCACTTTTCGTACATACATTCAGATATATGGATGATTTGAATTCCATCAATAATACCAGCATTCGGGAGTTTCTTATGGAAAATCACCTCCTCAACGAGGAGGATCCCATCTGCCTGTACCCCTCTGAATTCATCGAGATCAAAGAACAAAACATCGATGACAAAACTAGCACATTCCTGAACCTGAAACTAAGAATCGAGACGCCGGAAGGGGGATACAACACGGAGAAATTCGACAAGGTGGAAGAGATGGGATTGGAAGTGAATAGGTACATCAGATTTGACTCCAACAGACCAATTAAGCAGTCGCTATCGATCATTCTCGGACAAGTGGCAGCTGCGCTTATTGTCTCATCAAACCCCACCACAGCTGCACGGGACGTTAAAAGAATTGTGGACAGAATGAGTCGGGATGGGTTTAATGAGAAAAGGTGCTGGGGAATGGTGAGGAGGGTGTTGAGGAACCCTGAACGATACCAGCCATTCGGATGTGCGACGGACGAAGTTTACCGCATTCTTCGATCCTCATTCGGAATGAATTACTAACCCCTGTTGTGCTATGTAATTGCAGTGTGCCGTGTATCTGTCTGTGTGTGATGTGACCCTGGATCCTCTACAAGACGGACCAGGGTGGTATCTGCGAGGAACATGTATGGGACAGGTACCCTTGCAGGTACCTGTCCCAACCAGGAACCCCCTTCGCAGGGGACAGTGGGAGGGACACACACACACACACATATACTCAGGAATTGAAGGGACCACCCCTCGGAGGGAGCAGCGACGGGAAGAGGGCTCGGAAGAGAGCCCCGGGAGTATGCGGACCCGGGTAAGATTACAAACGGGCCTCGAACAGAATAATACCCCGGTACAGGAACCCACACTCTTCCGAGAACAAGGAGCGACCGGGCTCGAACCAGGTACCTGCGGAACAAGTAGGCACGTGCCCACAGACCCACCCATCTACGACCCCCCAATGAAAAAAGCAGAAGTAATCAACTATTATCTTTTGAACCCACCCTGCACTTGAAAAACAGTGAACCTCAAGCYCRGGACCTACGGACCAAGCAGGMGGGTACCCCATCCCCCTTCRATATCTCYCGATCATGGGATATCGGAGGCGGATCTTTTTCGAATCAGGGAACTCTGTCAGGGAGTAATKACGGGCAAAGCAAATGGGTTAAGGTACCTGCCTTCCACGCAAAACGRTGTGCCGCGAGYGYGGGTAATCACGGGGGAAATAGATTGGGACCGGGGATATGTTTTTTACTGTAAAAGTGGACCTTTAGCTGGGGGTGTATGAATCGAGCTGGCTACCACCCCAAGCCACCATCGATATCTCCCGAGGAACCGAGTGATAACTCGTTAACGATTCTTTCGATCCCTCCCCCTTGTCTTTTCCGTTTCGATTCGACTTCCTTCCTCCGTATTTTCTCTCTTTCTTTTTCCTTTTCCTTTTCTTTTCTTTTCCTTCTTTTTTTTTTTCTTTTGTTCTTTTTCTTTTTCTTTTTCTTTTTTCTTTTTTCTTTTTCTTTTTCTTTTCTTTTTTTTTCTTTCCTTTCCACGAAGGGAAACAAAGTATTAACAAAAGCCCCCCACTGGTGGTCACCCTGGGCGCGGAGATATCTCCCGCATCCCCGGGGACCGATTAGCGGATCCCAGGAAGAAGCTGGCAAGGGTAGGACCGGATCCCATCATATCCCGACGAGGGAGCTCGGCGACACGCATGCACCGCACGGATACTGTTGATGCTGGGGGAATGTCTATGACTGCCTGTATGAGACTGATCTCCCTCTCCTAGCAATGATACCCTTTGATCGCCCTTGCTATGATTTCCCCGAGCATATATAGTGATCTCAACCCTGATTAGTAGCAAGCGCTTGATGGACGGACCTCTGAAGTACATGGACTGAATAGGTCAGGTGCATCCTGCGCAATCTATCCTGGTGCAACTACGAGGGATCGAGGCCTTGTAAGCGGACGGAGTCTTCGGCTATGGCAGACTGGGAGTTCACAACTGGAGCGGAGGAGGACCTGCCAATCACGCCGGAACCTGAGGAGGATATCGTGGCGGAGGAAGCGGTACATGGTCCTCAATCTCCTCTGTGTGTGTGTGTGGAAAGGGATATGGCTGTCTGTGTTGGATTGTGAAATGGATGTGCTGTTTTGCAGGTTGATAACCCCTCTGATGAGCCGGTTGAGTGGCAACGACAAAAAAGYTTTTAGGGGAGCCACACCCCTCCTGCAGCGTTGTTTTGTCCATGAAAGATCGACCGAGCCCCCATCTTTATTGTTYCCAGACATTCTGCCAAGCCTGGTCTCGGGGTCCGCGACTGGGTATCTGTTCATCTAGTTAGCCTTGGGAATTGTTGTTTTTCTTACGATCATCTTGGTAAACTATGGAATATTCTCGGATTCGGTTGGATGACACCTTCTCGCTTTAATGAGAATTCTCTTTTCCATTTGTTGTTGATCGGATTAGTTCTCGACTGCCCCCGAAGAAACCCTTCACCCTGAGAATAGTTGTTTTTCTTGCGATCGTTTTGGTAAACTCTTGAATACTCTCAGATTCATTTGAACGGGATCTTCTAGCTTTAATGGAATTCTCTTTTCCATCTGTACCCTTCACACACCCCCTCCCTTCCACCCGAGTTGATGACGGAACGTACCCTGGTTTGTCCTTTTGCATGCATGTTGTATCCCGATCGAATCTTTCCTTTCTGCCATGAACTTTGGAAGTGTGATGATTTTTTGGTTAATGGAAATGATTCCTCCATTGATTATCGATATCGTAGTCTGATGAAGATAGCTACACTTTTTTCTGATTTGTGAGAAAGTAACCCCCCACCCCCCCTACACCCGGAATGGATCCCGAACCCTTGTCCATAGCTCCTTGATTATGTACTCAACGATGTTGATCGATCAGATCGCTTTGTGAAAAGGAAKCCTTACCCCTCCCGCGGCAGTATTCTTTCCGGAAAAAGTTTGATCGAACCCCATTTTTAGTATCCCCGAATGTTCTCCAATTTTACGGTGTACTATTTAATACTTTCGGATTCGTTGTGAATATAAATCTCCCCGTCTTTCACTATCCCCCCTGTTCTTGATTGGACCCCGAGTACCCGAAGAACTTTTTACGCCTCCTCCTTCAACCCTATTTGATCACGGAAATGTTCCCCGCTTGACCCCTTGTATACATATTATATCCAATCGTATCCCGCCCACGGTGTAATTTTTTTCCTCTTTGTAATAATTAATTTTGATCCCTTCATTAATTATTTATACTACATTCTGACATAGATAGTTACGAACTTTTATACTCCGATTGCTTTGTAAAAATAAGTTCGTGTGGACATTGTTGCCATCTTGTCAATTCCGCATTAGGGTACATCGAGTTCGGTGGCTATGGAAACGGTATTGTTGGGATATGACTGGACCCTGGCGTACCACCGTATGGGTGGAGGGCATGACGGAGACGTCATGGGAATATACAAGACACACACACACACACACGCATGCGGGGCAACTGCCCGTTTTAATTTTGCCACGAGTTTCCTTTTTTTTTTTTTTTTTTTTTTTTTTTTTTGTTTTAAATTTTTTTAAAAAAATTTCAATGGTAAAAAAAAACAAAACAAATGGGGATGTAGATCTTTTCAAGATCTACAACCCCATGACTGTTTTTATGGGATGGTTCGTGCTAGCCGTCCTGCTGAATG
>BFEA01000035.1:4941883-4954422 GCA_003427395.1 Chara braunii
GAAGGTAAGACCTCTACTGTTTGAGGTGGCTTCATTACTGCCGTATTGTGGAGGATCGTACACTGCCTTATCGTGATTCGGACTTTGATTGATGGAGTAGATGGTAGGATTGAGGAACTGCTCCGATTAGCTGTTGTTAATTTGTCGCTATATGATGTGTTCGGATGGACTCGTAAGTGCGTCGAAGCTTGGATACGTTTGTATGATCTGTTCGGGTCGGAATTTGTCAACTTGAAATCGAGCGTATATGTAGCCGTGTCTCCGTATCGCACATCTCAATATATTGGTAAATCCTCCAGGCATCTAGATGTACGTTGGCGTGAACACAGGTACACGAGCCGTAAGAAGAGTCCGAACCACTTCTACTGTTGGTTGGGGTGTTTTGGTGTAAATAACAATGTGTTGATACCTGTCGATACGATAGTGAACGATGAGCTGACTAAACTCGAGAACCTATATATTCGTCAGTGGTCGCCGTATCTGAATACATCTAGGGTCCGTACGGGGTCTAATCGAGCCTGGAAAGGACGTACGGTGGGAAAGAAGGAGAGGTTGAGGCAGCGGATTCACTCACAAGTAAGGGTACAAATCATAGCACCAATTCGGCTTAGAACCAGCGTAGCCGAGGACTGGCGACTGGATCTGTACGCCTTGCTGAAGGAGCGCGAGTCTACGGGGGATAGGAATTTTGCCATTCACACTAGCAGGGGTAACGCTTGGCAGTCAGCATGGAAGTGCATCTCGCGAAAGTTCAGAGCGACCAAGTTACATCGTGGGTCTGAGACGGGACAGCTAAAAAACTGTAAAGCCTGGTTTGAAAGTAAGGGATGCATTACAGTTGAGTACGCTGTGTCATGAAAGCCCCAGTGTGGATACCTTAAGCAACTTCTTATCTCCCTCCTGAAGAATCCGAGTGTTATTAGGAAATTCTATAGGTGGGACATGCGATCTTTGCTAGGACTTTACAATTCGATCAAAGATTTTTCGAGGAAGTCAACTAGGAAATACCTGAGGAGACTGATCTCGCGATTGTTTCTCGACAGATTTGACCTCTGTCTTAGCTCCGACCTGTTAATCAGAGTAAAATTTGATGACAGGATCTGTATTTGTGAACTCCGAAAAGTAGTCAATGACGTTCTGTGTGATCTTGATCTACCTACCTGCTTCATGCGTCGAGCACGTAAGAAAGCTTTGATAGTCTGGCAGAAGAACCAGACTGTGGGTGAGCTCCTACACAATCATCGGGCTTTTGCTTTCCGTAGTGTGATGACTTGTCAATGTGCAAGTCTACAAAGTTCAAATTTCTCCTTATCCCGTCGGCTATGTTGGTGTCATTCCCAGAAACTGATGCCCGTATCCAACAGACAGACGGGGCAGACAAAAATAATGGTGCTGCCCCATAAGATTTGTAGTGCAAGTTGGAATGTGAAGGGACTTGGCGATACTGCTGAACGAAGAAAACGTTCAAGGATACCAGCATGGATGCACAAAGAGGAAACACAAATAATTTGTCTTCAAGAAACAAAGTTAAATGTAGAAAAAATTGAAGAAATACGTCCTTGGTGGCAAGGTCCACAGTTCTGGGCTCCGGCTCAAGGCTCAAGAGGGGGAACAACGATTTTGATTAGCAAAGATCTGGTTTGCGAGATTCTGGATTTCTACTCAAACCCATCCGGAAGGTTGCTTTGGGTAAAACTCGCAATTGAGGATGAGGTCTGGTTTATTGTCACAGTCTATGCGCCGACAGACTACTCAGAGAGAACCTTCTTCTTTGCTAACTTGTCGGCCTTGAGTCCGGGCGCAGATAACTTAGCCATACCGGGGGATTGGAACACGATTCGGACCCCAGGCCTGGACTCACCAAAACGTAACCCGCTGAGGGAGGATGCAAGTCTGTTGATCACCTTTCTGGAATCACAGGACTTAGTCGACACCTTCAGTGCCCTGAATCCGGAGCTAAATGGACATATGTAGTTTGGTACGAGCCCGGACGAATTTTCTCTGGCGCCTAGCAAGCGATTAGATTTTATTGTGGCTCGTGGTTGTCTATGGGAGTGATGTGTGGCTTCAGAGCTCCGCATCTCCTCAATGTCTGACCACTACCCGATTTTCTTTGAGATTCTTTCTAAAGAAACGGTAGAAAGGGAGAGGCCGCCCTTTAGATTGAATATAAACAACCTAAAGAAGAAGGGGATCCCGCAGTGGGTTGAAGATCAAATGAAAGCATGGCCAATTGCCAAAGAGCTGTTTCAGAATGAGGAGGACTGGGCTGACGTAGGCATACAAATCATACGATCAGCGCTAATGAAGTTTTCTCGAATGGAAGAAGCAAGAAGGAATTGGACAAAAATTAAATTAAAAAAGGTCATTGAACAAGCAGAATTAAATATGGGAAAAGATCCATTCGTTGATTATTTTTGGACTCAGAAAAGGAAGGAAGTACTTCTGCAACTAGAAACAATGGAACAACAAAAGCAGAATGGATGGGTGGAATGGCTGAAATTGCGGGGATTAACGGTCTATGATAGAATGACAAAAACAACGTTTCGCTCTCTGATCATGAGGCAGACAAAACCAATGGCGAGAGAGTTTTTACATCCGTTCTCGCTGTCTACACCGCCAGCCTCTGATACAGTCAGTCTGTGTCAGTATGCATTGGAATACTTCAGAGATATCGTGTCAACACGGAGACCATATGACCAATTTGACTCGGATCTCTCACTGGATTCTAGCTTTTGGGACCTCTCTACTCAACAAATTCATAGAACTGACAGAGAGATGTTGGACTCTCCTCTGACGGAACAGAACTTCACAGAGCAGTTAAAAGGATGGCGCTAGGGAAGTGCCCAGGCATGGATGACTTACCTGTTGAACTGTTCCTCAGTGCTTGGGGGGTCTTTGCTCCTTTCTTGTGTCAAGTATACAATAGAGCTCTAGAGACAGGTTTCCTTCCTAAAGGATTTGTCAAAGGAGTTATATCTCTTTTATACAAGAAAGGAGACAAAAGAGAAGTGCGTAATTACCGTCCAATATCAGTTCTTAATGTGGCCTACAAGATTTTAGCCAAGATCTTAGCCCTTAGACTTGCCGATCTCCTACCTACCCTGGTAGGTTGGGAACAGGGGGCATTTGTGAAAGGACGGTCTATATTCGAAAACATTATGATGACTGTCCAAGCCTTCGAGATTATCGGGAAGGAAAAGAGGGATGTGGCAGTCCTTCTGTTGGATATGGAGAAAGCCTATGATAAGGTGGGTTGGGCTTTCGTATCGACCACCTTGATTAGGATTGGTTTTGGACGAGTGTTTAGAAAGTGGGTCAAAGCTATGTATGCACACTCCACCTCTACAGTCCTCGTGAATGGTCGTCTGTCATAAGACTTCCAGTTGACGCGCTCACTAAGACAAGGCTGCCCCTTAGCCCCCTTCCTTTTTGTGGTACAGTTGGAAACTCGGCTGAATAATATTAGGAAGAATCCAATAATTTCTGGTCTGACTGTAAGCCCTTCCATTCAATGGAAGGGAGGGGCACTAGCAGACGATCTTACGCTTGCTTGTGAGAACTCAAAAGTAGCATTAGGAGAATTGAAGGATGTATTAAATACATATTGTATTCTATCTGAGGCATCTATAAACTGGCATAAGTCTGTGTTTTTTTTGCCATCATGCTTCACTCTTAAGGTGAATTGGGGACTGAGACAAATTTCGCCAGAAGAATCAGAAAGATTCCTTGGCGTGTTAGTCTCTCTTTCAGACTGTCCCAAATCGCAGGATTTGTTGTTGACTCAAAAGGTTGTTGGGCGTATTCTGAGATGGCAAAGAAATTTCAAGTTGTCCCTTTTTGGGCGGGCTCTGGTACTCTCATCTGCGGCCTTGTCACTGCTTTGGTTCCCACTCTCAGTACGAAGATTGGGAGAAGAGGCCTATAAAGGGATCCAGAGGGTTGCTGCCAAGTATCTTTGGAAACCAGGCGCAGATGAGGAAGTGAGCTTCATCACTAAAGTCGTCTGGGAGACAGTAGCCCAGACAAGACAAGAAGGGGGCCTAGGCCTGCTTGACCCGCTGCAGCAGAACACGGCTCTACTGGCTAAATGACCCGTTAAGGGCATGCTGGATGACAAATCTAAACTCTGGATTCAATTAGCAGAGTATGTTCTCTGTCAAGAGTGGAACCTTGCTGAACCAAAACATGTCTGGATATGCATGCTGATACCCTCATTTGCTAACAGAAGATTGAAGTCCCAGCTGTGGTAGGATATACTGCAAGTGTGGAAGAAGTTGATTCCTCGTTTGTACAAGACGCCAACATCTAAACAAAAAATTGCTAATCAAGTACTATTCGAGAATCCACTAATTAGGCAAAAAAACCATGAATGTTTCTCTGCTGGGGAAGGAGGCGGGGACTTTGGTAGGGGGTGGATAGAAAAAGGGGTTCTGTAGATCAAACATATCTGGGATTTTAAAAAAGAGTAGTAGATTTCAGAGAACGATTTGAAAAGGAAGTTGCCACGGCTCCGCAGGGTCTGCCAGCATTTACAGTAGATCATAGTTGCAGTTCCGGTAACGTGGTACAATCTGCTGAAGACAGAAGCGGAGCAGGTTATGGGCACATGGGTGCTAGCAAATAATGCTCCAAGGACGCTCTGGAAAGTTTTGGGTTCAGATTTGCAATCAGGCATGAGGGTAGAAGAATGGAATACCCCTCTGGCTGTTGGGGACTTTAAGGCCTTCCAACGGTTGAATAAAGTAGGGGAGAACCGCATACCCACTACTTTCCAACTGCAGGAAGCAAGGGTAATGACATCTGCAGATGGTAAACAGGTAAGTTTTTTGGGACTAGCATCGAATTTTCATGTGGAACCATTGGCCCTGGAGTGGAAGGTCCTTAACAAAACAGGTTCGAAATCGACCATCATCCCGCTAGTGGCCTATAAGCCAAGGGTGGGTATGAAGAAACTGAGGGAGATATCAACTAAGAAACTGATACAGACAGTTACACGGAGACTAGAGATTGCCACGAATGGACAACACAGTCACCCGGACTGGCGTGCCTTTTGGAAAATATTAACTTGGTTGCCATCACAAAAAGATGCGAGTCTGCTTTGGCTCCAGTCCTTTTTGGTAGTTTCCACATCAATCTGGCTAAATCGGAAAGGATTGGACATAGATCTGACCTGTAGTAGGTGTGACTGGGGATGGGAAAATAATGCCCACCTATGGCTCTGTTGTCCGTTAGCTGACGAGCTTTGGATGTGGTGGCTGGATATCTGGAAGAAAAAGATCTCCTCCTCCTGGACTTCGTCGGATGCCTGGATACTATATGGAATACTACCTCAGCAGGATGGTGGTTATGACAGTGGTTGGGGTTATATTACCATGGTTTGCAGAGGTATCATCTTATAGGAAATCTGGCGAGCAAGGAACGCTCGAGTTTTCAGAGACAAAAATATAACAATATATGAGTAGCAACAACAAATAAAAGGAAACATCAGGCGTGCGATAACGGCGGATTGGCAAGGCTGTCATAATAGTAAGAGAAAACGTTTTCTTTGGTTTGACCGTACATGGGCAAACAAAATAGTGTCTGTCTCATCAGGCAATAAGCTTTCTTATGCACAGTGGCAGAATCCGCCGTAGGTCGGCAGATATTGGGTATTAAGAAAGATGGCCTTGTATGCTCCTTACTTGTTTTTCTGTGATGGAGTCGCTTTAGACTTAAAAGAAGGAAAGAGTTACAGACGTTAAGGCGGCCTTGCGCAATAGGACTTTAAGATTGTCTGGGATACCATGGGTGGCTTTTTTGTGTCTTTTGGAAGACTTTTAGATGATGGACAGAGTTGGGACGAAAAAGTAGAGATCTTTGGGACGCTGGACCCGGTTTCCAGCAAAGCCTATATTGGGTAACTGCCCCAGAAGTGTGTACGGGGTTGTTTGTGAGGATTCCCGGCCTCTGTCCAATTTGATAATGAAATTTGTGTTCCTCCAAAAAAAAAAAAAAAAAAGTCTGGAACAGTCGGAGTGACCGTCTCCGTGAAAAAGGGATACTCCCCGTGGTGAGGGGACAGAAGGTCACCATTCGTAAAATGGACAGGGACAACGTGGATGGCCAAATGCATTCATTGCCCAAAGAAGGAAACGAGTTTGATGCCAGAGAACCAAACACAGTTGTCAGAGTTCCTCTGTTTCAGGATGTAATGATGTCTCAAAAACCGAAAAAAGGAAAGGCACGGCCGTTGAGAAATCTACCCTGCCCTCGGTAGGGTAGTTTTTTCAACGCATAATGGTTTCCCGCCCAAACCAAAAACGGTTTTCACGTCAAAGAAAAATTCTACAAAAAGACAAAATCTAATAGGTTATTCTCCTGTATTTCAGCACCATTAGATCATGATACATCAACGACAGAGCTACGTCCCACCATGCCGCACGTGATAGAAAGCTCAACGTTGAGAAAACTCAACGCTGTAGGTGGGACTAGACCCCAGGGCGGGATTTTTTTTTTTTTTTTTTTTTTTGGGAAAATTTTTTTTTTTTTTTTTTTTTTTTTTTTTTTTTTTTTTTTTTTTTTTTTTTTTTTTTTTTAAAATTTTTTTTTGTCATTCCAAATAAATTATGCATAGACGCGGGGGCCCTCACAATTCAACCCGGAGTTATCCCGACAGCATCAACCGGTTTAGCTTAAGAAACACCAATTTTCACTTATCCTTCAATGACGTAAAAATAATCAGTTCTTCACAATGATATTTCAATTATTCTATCTCTGCTTGAGTCTGCTACCTTTCCCTGTTCTAATTCACAGACTCGTGACTGGTTGGTACTACTGTTACCTAACTCTGCTCAGCCTAAAATGGCCATTTGGGACTATAGCGGCCCAATGGACCGAGGTCCGCCTATCAGTGACCCTCCCCTAGGTCGCCCACTGTGGCATTAATGCAACCGAGTGTCCAGGTTGTTCAACACTTTCTATCTAAGTTACTACCCCTGTAGTCACCTTCCCCAACGTGTTCCATAACCACTTTGAGAACACCAGCCCTTTGGTGGTGTGTACTACTGCCAGCTGATTCTTCCGTCCCCACGTCCTCAGGAACCAATTCAAATGCCTCTTGTTTCCTCTTCCACCGCACCCCCTCCTCCTTCAGTCAACACTGATTGCCAACCTTCAAGATACTCCATATTTAATCTTGCATTTTATTTCCACGTCCGACATTGGTCTGTTTTGGAACCTGGCTCTGTTTCAATCCGCCCAGATCACTTCACAGATCACCCCTCTTATTACATGAGCCACATATCCCCGCCCTGTGTTCATTTCCGTGTCCGGAGGTAGGAAGCCCAACAGTACCCACCTTTCTTCCCAGTCCACACCTTCCCCTCCCATTTCTTTCCAGTGGTATTCCCACCACTTCCAAATTCGTTTAGAAGCAGGGCATTCCCACCAGAGGTGACGAGTTGATTCAAAGGGCCAATTGCACCGTCTGCAACGGAGGTCAGTAGCCATTCCTCTACTTCGTAGCCAGACTGCTGATGGCGTGACCAGCAAGGAAAGAAGCCATAGGATGCTTGTCTGTTTCTTGTTTGGTAGTCTGTTCAGCATTTTCCACAGATCTTCGAACTGTTTCTCCGAGTTTCGGAGTTCCACTCCCAACAGAGCCTGCCACCTTCTTGTCGCTACCGCTGCCGGTGTTTTCCTTTTTCTCCCAGCGATTGCGTACGCTGTGTTCACCGAGTAGTCATATAGTGTCAGATCTTTATGACCCTCCGGTTCTCCGTTCCAAACCCAGGCTAGTGGGTCTATGTTGAGTTCTCTTAATGGGGCTCTTCCCACCCATGTAGGCCTCCTGACACTCCTCTCCCTGCCTGCAGCTTCCACTACCCGAACCTGTGGAGGGTTGTCTCAAACCATGATAACTTCTTCGCCCACTTTCTCCAACACATTTGTGTGATTTGTTACTTTCCACTTCTCTACCCGTCTAAAACCACTCGGCTCTATCCCCTGTACCTTCCAGACAGCTGCCATGTCTCCTTCTTGCGTAGTCATATACCATGTGTCAGGTGGGTCCACCCCTTCTGGTCCCAACAGCTCCAGCCATTCCGCTGGGATGGCTTGGACCACCGATCTCCAGTTGTCCTCTACCCTGTGCAGTCCCCTCAGTCTTTGTTTTACCTCAGCCGGCGGTTTCCAGCCTCCCAGCAACAGCGACCAGAGGTCCCTTACCCTTGTTACCCCTCTGCGGACCCATGCGAGCCCAAATGTTGTAGCTGATCCGTCTGCTGCAAAGGGGGTCCTATCGTGGTTGGTTATTGCTGGGTTGTCAAACAGGATCTGCGCCAGTACCTCTTCCTTTGTCTGTAGTTTTTCTCGGGTTTCTGGAAATTGATTTTTCCATGCCTTCCTCACCCCATCCCAGAAGCCAGACTTCAATTTTTTCTTACAGAAGGATTCCATGAAGAAGCATGCCCATACGTCTTCAGGGCGGTCCAACTGCCATTCTGCCATTAGCAACCTCTCTGCTAGGAGTATCCAGTGCTCCCTTGAGTCAGTCACCGCCGCTTTACATATTCACATCCGCAACTGCGATTGGTTCCTGTACTCCGGATCCAGCAGTCCAAACCCACCCCCCCTTTTCCTTTGGGAAAGTAAGTATCTCCCAGGCTACTTTCACCAAAAAGCCCTCTGACTCTTTTGCTGTCGGTTTCCAGAGGAAACGGGCCACTAGCCTGCGTACCGCCGCCAATACTCCGCTGGCTAGTTCCCTTACTTGGCTTACAAACCAAAGGATAGAAGTGAGTGACATGTTAGCTACTAATGCCCTGCCTACAATCGAGAGGTGCCATGTTCGACCCCACAGGTTTAATCTTGCAGCAATTCTTTGCTGAAGAACTATTCCCTGTATAGATCCTTGGATTTGCAGACTAATTAGAACTCCCAAGAACCTCTCTTTTTTTCCTTCTTCCACTCTCCTCATTCCCCACTCCACTCGTAGGTAATACTCCTTTGGAAGGAGATAGGTAGACTTCTGCCAGTTGACTGAAGCTTCCGAGAAGGTGGAGTATTCCGCCATTGTTACCTTCAACGCTGAGAGTGACTGGACTGAGTTTTCACAAACTGTAAATAGATCATCAGCGAGCGCCTTTACAGTACATTCTGCGTGGCCGTTTAACTGCAAACCTCTTATGTCCGGATGTCTTCTAATTTTATTCAGCAAGACTTCCATCTGCAGCACAAACAGAAGTGGCGCCAATGGACAACCCTGCCTGAGAAATCAAGTGAGCTTGAAAGGTAGTGATAGATGGTCGTTCACTGCTACCGATGACGTGGAGTGGGTGTACATTGCAATGATCCACCTGCAAAAGTCGTCGCTGAAACCCATGTGCCTCAGTGTTGTGAGTACAAATGTCCAACCAACCTTGTCATACGCCTTCTCGAGGTGGAGGAGAAGTACCGCCATATCCAGATTCTCCGATTGTACCACCTCCAAGACTTCAATGGCGGTGACAATGTTATTGAATATGGAACGTCCTTGGACGAACACCCCCTGGTCCTCACCAATCAAGTCCGGAAGGTATCGAGCCAGTCTCCTCGTGAGGGTCTTCGCAAAAACTTTATACGAGACGTTCAAGAGGGAGATTGGCCTCCAGTTTTTAACCTTGGCCTTGTTTCCTTTTTTGAATTGGAGTGTGATAACCCCATGTGTCATCACTGCTCCTAGCTTGCCACCCACCAGCACCTCGTTGTACACTTCCACCAATGTTGGGCCGACCACATTCCAGTTCTTGATGTAGAACTCAACTGTGAGTCCATCGATGCCCGACAACTTTCCTTTTGCCATGCTCCATAGTGTCTGCCTTGTCTCTTCCACTGGTACTGGTCTGTCGAGATCCAGTTTAGCTTGCACTTGGAGCTTGACATGAGTGTCGGTCCACATGTCCGAGACTCCGGTAAGATCCGTGTTTATGTCATCTTGTGGTCTCCATGTCGTTAAGATGTCTTCGTAATAGACCTTTGCATACTCCAGCATTCCTGCTGCCGTGGATGCAGCCGGGGCTGAGTTGTCCAGCGGGTGCTTTAGTTCCACCATTTGTAGTTGTGTCCTTCTCGGCTGCAGCTTCTGAAACGTCTCTTTCGTCATCTTATCATGAACTACAATTTATTTTCCCTCCAGCACTCTCTTCCATCTTTTCTCTTTCTCATCTTGCATCTTATCCCATTCTGTCATTCTCCTCTCTCTCTCCGCTGCCCATGTGAGGGCTGAGATTGGATGTCCTTCTATTTTCTCCTCCGCCTCCTCCACTCTCCTTCTGCATTCCACCTCTTTCTTGTTCCTGTTCTTTGCTAGGATTCTTGAACCAGGGCGGGATTTTGGTTTGTTGGATCATATTTTGATATTTTTATTGATTGTAGAATGAATGTTATGATTACTAGTAGGTATGGGCAACTAGTGGGCTGGTTCGTTAGCTTCAAAGCAGGGTTTCACTTGGTCACTCAGTGGGCCCACATCAGCTTTGGTTGGAATTGGAGGCCGAAGGTTCGGTTTAGAACCAATGTGGGCCATCGTGGTTGTCGGAGTGGTCGTCTGCTGGGAGCTATTAGGTAAGGTAATTGTGGTTTTCGATTGATTTCAGTCTTTGCGTCAGGTTGGGCTGACAGACAACCGAAACTGGCTGAGGCTGCCAAGATAACTCCGGGTTGAATTGTGAGGTCCCCGGCCTCAGTTACGTGTGGTTTTCATAAATTGGGTGTTTGCTTAAAAAAAAAAAAAAAAAAAAAAGGGTCCTACGGGTTCATGAATCTGGCACAAAAAAGTGCCAAAATTCTTGAACCGGTAAAAACAGGCCCTGGGAGATGTGGCCACGTGGGCCGGTGGTACCAAACGGCCGAGTTTTGGGCATCCAAAAACCGGAAAGGTTTTGCCGTGGGCTCTTTCTACCAATTATCCCAAGCGTGAACCCGATCGTAATATCGCTCATGATCGTGCTTTCATAAGGCTTGAACGGAGCACCAGGGGGGCTGGTCCTTGGTCCTCGACGGTGTCCGGTCAAGCGTGAAGTGGTGTCCCAGCAGTGCTCAGTCGACCGTAAAGCGGTGTACCGACCGTGCTCTGTCGACTGTGTAGAGATCTGAGCAAGCAGCTAGACAGAACGCAGTCGGATTGAGAAGAGCACTGACACTCTCTCAGGGCACGCTCACACTGCGGTAGCAAATCCGTATAAATTGCGAAAATGGGTTGGGTCGAATTGGGGTATTTGGGACATTTCACGTCACACCGCGTTCCCATTTCGCTAAAGACACAGTCGCTACTGTGCCGTCGGGGTGGTGTTGTTTAGGGGTTTCGAGTCACACAAAAGTAACCCCAAATATAGCGCGTTGGTCGAGTCGATTGTTTTTATGTTTTTTTTATCTTTTGAGTAACTTCATTTTTTTTTTTTTAGGGTCCATTGGAGTAACAACTGTCTTCGACCGTTGCTCTGTTTGCGGACGAGACCACATCATTTTTTATTTTTTTTTCCTTTCCTTTTGTTTTCTTTTGTTTCCAGTGTTGGGCTTCGGGAATTTGGGGGATTCATATGACGGCTGGTCCGATCAGCTTACGACGGTCCCTTGCTGCTCGGCGGTGCAGCTTCCCCTGCTTCCACTGTGTCGAAGATATCAAGTGGTGCTTATACAGTGCCCTCGCACAGTGTAGGCTAAACCTGCCTGCTATTCGGCCTGTGCACATAGCCACGGTGTGGCAGGGGAGGCGGTGTGACAAGTCGCATTGCTTCCAGGCATCCGGTAGCAGTCCTTGCGCATCAGGGGGTGAAGGCGGTGCGCGTGCAGGCGCTGGTATTGCTTATTCCGCAGTTGTGTGGGGGAGTGATCTTTCGCACCCAGGAAACCATTGCGGGACTTTATGTGTAGAGGAAGCGAGCTTTGCTCCACATGCTCTGCATGTATATGCAACTTTTTGTGATGGGCAGACTTTCTCTGACACGAACGGCTGGCTAGACTACCCAAATGTGGAAGGTGGAGTGTGTGCTGCGCTATGTGACACCCGCGGCCATTTCGGCCGCTGCGGCCGAGATTCTCGGCCGCAACCGCGGCCAATGAGGCCCAGTTCGCGGCCCGGTTTTTCAATATTTTTTTTCTCCCCCTAAAAATATGTAAAAAACAAATAAAAAAATATGGAGGTGTACGGCTTGAAAAACTTTACACTCCTATGTATTGTTTTTGGAATCCGACTTTGTTTAAGATTTTTAAAAAATCAAAAACTAAAATCGATTTAAACGAAATTAAAAAAAATAAAATAAAGAAAAGCAGGATTTTTTTTTTGCCATTTTTTATCATGAGATATATGGTCCCTGAGTACACCTCTATGTTTTTGAGAATTGGATTTTTGTTTTTTGCAGGGAAATGAGGTCTTTAAAAAAAATGTCGATGCAAAATTTTAAAGGAAATTCAAAAAAAAAAGGTTTGATTGATTGATTGATTGATTGATTGATTGAGTGTGATTGTGTGTGTGTGTGTGTGTGTGTGTGTGTGTGTGTGTGTGTGTGTGTGTGTGTGTG
>BFEA01000035.1:4965139-4978677 GCA_003427395.1 Chara braunii
ATCTACCTTAACCAAAATCAAAGTAGACTATCACTCACCCACACCAGATGGAAAACTCTACAGACTGTCGGTTCACACCCCATCACAAGCCAGCAAAACATCCACGAAACAGAGAAAGGTCTGTCACAGCCAAAAAATACACTCCAGACGTAGTACAGTAAGAATAAAAGGGGAGTCGAAATAACCTTTCCCTTTGAATTCTCCTCGCTATATCGGTCAATCGCGTTTCCATTCTGCACTTTCGAATTTTTAATCGCTCTCTTTTGGGGAGCATCCTGTAGGTTCAGAAGAATGGGGAGGGCATAGGGCCTCGCTCCACTACACTCTACTGTAGATGCACAAAAGACAAAAATCATGGCGGTGTATCTGTCCATGTTCTAACGGAAGATTCACTCCCAGTGTGAGTACGCCCTTACCTGGAGTGTAGCTTGGTCACATGGGCTGCGTTTGGAAGCTTACCAAGGCAGACCTCAACAGAAAGACAAATTTAAAGCAGAAAGAAATAACCAAGGGCATACTGTGCGCACTAGCACTTTGAATCCTAAACGTATCTGACCGCAATTACTGGCAAGGCGTGGATGAATCCGACGGGCCAGAGGGCAAGTAGACAAACGTCCCAGTTTGAGTATCATGCCCTAAAAACGAAAAGTTAACTCAGAGGAAAAGAAAAGAAAAGAAAAGTCGTTCATACTCAATGTAGCACAAAATGTGAGGCTTTACCCTCGGGGAGGACGTAATGTGCTAATCATGAAATAGCTGCCTTGCGAATAGCAAGCCAGCATCGCCCTTCTGCCTCGTCCACTCAGGCATTGCTCCACTGATCGTCATTCATTGAAGAAGAAATGTAGCACATTGTGTGCCTTGCTCCCCTACTCAACATTGGAAATGCATCTGTGCTGTTTATGCTCCATGATTTTTTTTATTTTATTTTTTTAAAGAGAAATTATGATGTTTATTGCTAAAAACAAAATAGTTCGAGGCCGGCGACCTCACAATTCAACCCGGAGTTATCCTGCCAGCCTCAGCCAGTTTAGCTTACGAGAGCACATTGCTCCAGTATCCGAGCACAGATCTCCGTAATCTATCCATGACGAAACCTGCTGGAAACCGCGTCCAGCGTCCCATCCTAACCAAGATGGTTCTAAAATTAAGGTTAAGGTTAACAGACAACCAATCCGATCCGAAAGGAGCTTGCTTGCGAGTACAACTCTTATGGTTACTAGAACTCTACTGAGTCTTGCGAATGGGGAAGTGAAACAGAAAAGTGAAACAAAAAAGTGAAACCTTTTACACCGACTCGCAAGAACGTTTGCTGGAAACCGGGTCCAGCGTCGCATTGCTATAATATCCTTTACTTATCTGTTGACAACAACCAATCTGATGTTTTCCATTTCCCTTCCAATAGGACAGTTGCAAAGAAACCGTTTTTCGCGCAGGTTTAGCTGAACCAAATTACATGAATATGGTTTTTCCAGTGTGCAATGATAACCAGGCGGAGTTCCTTTTTGATTCTGTTGATCGTCTGTTGAAAGTCCACTGTGTCTTTACGGAAGACTTTCGCGTTTCTCATTCAGTTTGCCCAAATGGCCTCCATTACGATCCCTCTGCTGCAGATCAGAGCCTTATATACTACAGTCTTCCCCCGAATACAACGTACGGTCGTTATAGCCGAATTTGGTGTATCTTTCAGTCTAAATTCAGCTAGAATGACCGTACGTTGTATTCGGGAGAAGACTGTAGGGACCCGAGTTGAAACACGCTCCTTCCGTTGCCTGTCCATATATAAAGGATAAAGTTATCAGACCATTTATGCTCCATGATACGCATTCGGACTGCTGCCAAACATTCTGAATGTATTTGGATGACTGCCACGACCGGATGCACTTGGACTGTTGTCTAGTGGAGCAAGGGCCCTACGTGAGGCTTAAAGGCTTTACTCTCGGTGATGAGAACACAAAATGTAGCCAATCCGACGAGTCATTGCTGTGAAGCAGAGGAAGGCTTGGACTCTACACCGTAAGGTTTTTTGAAACACCATTTTCGTCCGAGGATTTGCTGCCTGTAAGGGCGAAAAGCAATGTTTGTTGACGTCGAGTCAAAAGCAATAAATCGTAGATTTATGGTGAAAAAGTCAGGAAAACCTTTGAAAAAGCACTAAACTGGATCCAAGTAAATCACCAGACAAAGGCTTGGATCTGGAGCATGCATGTATGCTTTTCTTTGTGTTTTTCTGTTTAGCATCACTTTACTATCGTTCACTCCTGATGATTCTTTTTCCCAAAAAAAAAAAAAAAAAAAAAAGAACACAAAATGTGCAAATAAAATAAAGTGAAGCGTTGAGAACCGCTTCCCTTGGGGGGAAGGGAAAAAAAAAACCCAAAAAAAAACAAAACAAAACAAAACAAAAACACCATGAGCATATTGGGAAATGGTGTGTGCGTGTGTGTGATTTTCCAGATTTCATCACAAGAAGGGGCAGTCGAAACGTGGGGGTCCTCCCCCCCGTACACTTCAAGTTTTTACTCTTGATTTGGGAGAGGTCTTCTTATCCATGCGTGTCTTCTTCCTTTTCGTCTTTTTCTTTCTTCTTCGCTTTGAATCTTCTTCTTATCTACCTTCTATCTTCTGCCAGTGCCCTCTTTCCTTCTGGCTGAGCTGATAGTGTCTGTGAAATCGATCTGGACTCTGCTGAATCGCAGGTTGTGCTGTTGTCATTATCAATTCTGCGTGATTGATTTCACATTCACATTCATCTCCTTTTTTTTTTTTCTTTTTTTTTTTCTGAAGATGTTTTCTTTTGGCCCGTACCTATTTACGATGAAAATCAGGTTGTTGGGCACACAGGCTGGCGAATCTGAGATTATCTGACCCCCTTTATTCGTGTGGTTGTGGGTTTTCATTTTTCTCTTTTCTTTCTCTCTGTTGCGTTTTTTTTTTTTTTTTTTTTTTTTTTTTTTTCCCCTCCTCCAATGGCAGCGAGAAGCATCCTCAACCCGCCAGCCATCATGAAGGATTAAGTCGGTTGAGCCAGCAGCTCAACTTGTTGGGCAAGTTTCAGGACGTCGAACAGGTCTGTGCCTGAGTCCCAACCCTCCAACGGTTCTGCTGAAATGAAAAGGTGATTCGGCAGAAGTCGGGGTCGCCCTCAGAGTCTGTGGGCAGAGCAGAGCAGACATTGTAACTACAGAGAAAGCGCATCAGTGTGGTCGTACCTCTTGTTCCACGAAAAACGAGGGAGGCATGGAAGGTGATGATGCAGAAGGGGAGGTCAAATTGGAGTGTAGACTAAAGAGGGAGGGGACAGAGATTTTGGAGGGTGGTTGTTCACAAAGACTGTCGATAGATATTCATCCTTGTGAGCCATGGATTCTATTTGCGCCTGATGGGAAATCCGTACAAGTGTGGAATTATGAAGACGGGACAAGGGTCTCCTCCTGGAACGTGCCTCACGTGAGCGATTATGTGCCTGGGGTTGGATTCGTTGCACAGAAAGACTGGATTGTGGTGGAGCGTTACAATGACTCCCCTCCTCTATCATGCTTACAGGTGTATGAGTATGACATACAGGCTTCGAACTTGCGGCACATCAAAACATTGGATGCACCTGATAACGAAACAATATTCAAGTTTGCAATCCATCACGACTTACCTTATCTCGTTGCACCCTTGCAGGGGAAAGACAGGAACCTTTTTTTGTGGGACTGGGACAGGGGCTGGGAGGAGGTAGCATTTGAAGGTCATTCTCATGATGTATTTGATGTGAAATTTCATCCAACGGAGTCGTTAATTTTTGGAAGTGTCTCCATCGATGGGACAATCAAGATCTGGGATATGGAAAAGAGGCGTGCTTCAAGAACACTGACGGATCCTGACATGCAGACACGGCAGTTTCCTCTCAGATTGGACTTTTGCAGTGACCACAACAAGGAGTCCCTGCTGGTCACAGGGCATGAGTATGGCGAAGTGAGAGTGTGGGACTATCAAACAGGAGAGTGTAAAGCCAAGCTTTCTTGTCAATCCAGTGACTGTGTAGATTCATGCTTCTTTCACCCAAACTTGCCGTACATCTTCGCCTCAAGCTATTTTGGTGACAGCATAGGACTTTGGAATGAGTCCACCTATCAGCCGGTGCTGTTTGAGAAGAGTCTGGGAACTGCGAGACCTGACGTAGCAGTACCTTGTAGACACTCGAATCTGATAATCTTTGGAGGTGATGGAGAATTCGCAGTCGTCGAGGTGCAAGTCACACGTGGAAAGGAAAAGAAGGAGGTGGAACAAAAGCAGAGGTCCAGATTGCTTTCTTTGGAGAAGCAAGTCAATGAGCAAATGCAGAAAGAGGCAGCCCATGCCAAGACTTAGTCTGAACGCAAGTCTAGAGGCAAATGGAGAGCAAAGAGGCAACCAATACGGAGCGGTAATGCTCAAAAGCGCTCGAAAAACTGAAATCGGAGCACCAGACCATGGAGAGGAAATGGAAGCTGAGGATCGAAGAGTTGGATTGGAGCAGAGATTGCGAAAGGAAGTGGGCTCAGGAGAAGTAAGGGAGTACTCTTACAAGGAGCTTCAGGATGCGACCGACAATTTTGACGGCACCTGCATGGTAGGCGATGGGGATCAAATTGGAAGTAATATAATTTACCGTCGGAAACTATGCGTGGTTACCGCAATCACAGTGAAGCAGCTCGGTGACACGGATGATGGGCCCAAGCTTCATCCCTCCGAGTTCTGGACAAAGGTCGTCGACAGGTTGAAGGCGCTGAGGCATCCCCATTCACTTACTCTGTTGAGAGCCTGTTACGAGGAGAAGTGTCTCGTTTATGAGCACATGGAAAATGGAAGCGTCAAGGACTGCATCACCTGTGGAGAGGGGCAAGGAAGGAGGCCTTTGCCGTGGTACGTTCGCTTCCGCGGTATGGCAGAGGTCGCCCGCGCGGTGAGCTTCCTTCACTCGAATTCACCTGCCACGGGTGGTCCTATCATCCACCGTGCCATCAAGCCGGCAAACATTTTCCTCGACGAACGCTTCGCAGCCAAGCTCGGTGAGGTGGATCAGGCGTTGCTCGTCTCCGATCAGACACGAGGAGTGCAGAGAGGGGCCGGAGAAACTTCCATGCGGCTTTTCCTGGGAAGTAACTCTCAGTACATAGCTCCAGAGTATTTTCAGTGCGGTGTCCTGAATGAGAAGACGGACATCTACGCGTTGGGTATCACTGTCTTGGAGATGCTGACAGGAAAGTTCTGGAACGCACTCGGCATCGTAGAGGACGCTATTGAAGACGAGGCAGCTTTCAAGAATGCTCTCGACCCGAATGCGGGCTGCTGGGATATTGCTCTGGCTCGGGAAATCGACAGCTTGGGGCTGAGCTGAGCCAGTTTCAGTAAGCGTTGTCGGCCAAACAAGGTGTCCGATGGGATTCTGCCTTGTGCTTGAGCAAGTTGCCCAGAAGGTGGCTCTTACAGACTGTCTTGAGGACGCATAAGCCAAGGAGCTCCAGGGACCAGAGATGGGTCCACAGTCGGACTGATAATGTTTCGACTCATGGTGGTGGTGATATTTCTTTTTCTTTCTTTTTTTTGCCTAATTAGTGCGACCCAACAGCAGCCGTTAATTGAAACATCAAGTGTGCGGGTTTCTTTGACTTTTTGGATATTTTTCTTCTCAATAAGCTAACAATTACTAGTTACAGATCATTGTGACACATGCTAGGAGGGACTATAACCCATATGATCATTGTCTGTAACTCATTCCCTCTTTGATGCTTTTCAAGCTCTATGGACGACTTTACTAGTTTTGGATATGGCTTTTATTTATTTATTTATTTATTTATTTATTTATTTATTTATTTATTTATTTATTTGGGGACACGACTCTTACTACTAGGTACTGATTGGGAAAATAGATGGGTAAGCGAGGTAGAGGAAGTGGTGAAAGTTGGTGTGAACATGTATAACAGGATTTGAAAAGCGAAGTCAGGATCTGCTTACTAACAGATGTATGTGAGCGCAGGAAGGACCAGGTAAATCACCGAATTGTCACGATCAGATTTTTCAGGTTTGTTACGATCCCGGTCATTTCCCAAGTGCAAATTCACAATGAAAGACAATGCCACCCAATTGCGAAAGAAATGAAAGCACTTGCAAAGAGATAAAGACCGGAGGAGAGAGAAAGAAGAAGAAGAAGAAGAAGAAGAAGAAGAAGAAGAAGAAGAAGAAGAAGAAGAAAGAGAAGTACACCAGCAAGACCAATGACAATTTCCCCCTTCTCTCTCCACCTTCCTCCTCCTCCTTCAATCCGCCAATCTTATTCTTCTCTCAATAATAATAATAATAACAATGAATGCATGAACCAGAATCAATATCCGAAGTTCCCTCTTACTGCTGACTCACTCAACAACCACCACCACCACCACCACCACCACCACCAACAACAACAACAACAACCCCACCATAGCTATGGCTTCCCTCCTTCAGCCTTCCCTCTCATGCATAGGCTATGGCGGACTGATGAGGGCCTTGCCCTCCGGTCCAAAAGACAACACAAAGCAGCTATGATGCTGCGCTGATGCCCACAGGACTACCCAAGAGCAGCTATGTCGCTGCTGACTAGTCCGCCATGCCTAACTCTTCCTCGAGCTTCCTTGATGCACCGCTACCCCAACTGGRGCCTTCCAGATGCAGCGCCCGACAAGGTGATGAAGACGGTGTCCACCATAGCCAGGTAAGTGCCCCGCCACTCTCCTACCATRCCCCCTTCTTCCTCCTCCTCAGGCTGGGTTGCTCGCCATAGCCAGGCTGAGCTCCCAGCTGCCTTCACCTCCGCCCAGCGYTGTAGCAGACCAGCGCTAGCGCTCCAGCAGCATGACGCCAATCCTTGCACACCGCAAATGAGGAAGAGCTCTTCGCTCTTCCTGAAGATATAGCGGCCTACCGGCCTCCTGGGCGGTGACTTCCTAGGCCGAGCGGCCTCCCAGCAACCGGTACCTCCTCCCTTTCGGAGGGAAACATCACTGCAGGCTCTGTTATTGTCCAGACAGGCCCTAGACCCGGGCTACTTGGACTGGTACCGGCCTACCTCTAGCCTACCACTACTGGGCCTCTAAAAATGCCAACTTTTTGTCTTCTTTTGCTCGGCCTACCTGCTACTTGAGTGTTTTTCCCCAGCTGCTCTAAGTGCCATGGGCCTACCCCCCGCTACCTGAGTGTTTATCCCCCCTACAACCCTTCAAAGTCACGGCCACAGGTAAGTACCGGCCCTGCGGGGCCTTGCATCCAACAAGTACCCTTGCGGGTCTCACACACACTCAACCGACAAGCACTCAGACAGGCATGCAAACGGGCAGGCACGCACACACACACAGACTTGGAAAACACAGCAGAATGCGGGAATCACAGCAAGGCATTCATTCCAGTGGCAAATCCCAKAAATCAGCAGTGTTCTCAGTCTGTTTTTGGCGGGTCATTACACTACCCCCCTCTCAARAGCGAGGTCCCTTCGAGCGAGTAAGTCATTCAGAGTCGGCACAAAAGGCATCGTAGTCATAGATCAAAAAGAGAGTGTTAGTGAGACCGAACGGAGTGAGTTTTGCAGCAAACTTAGCGGTCTGTCCATCAKYAACCTGTCGTATATGCGTTCACAACACGTGGAGCGCTCTTTAGCAGCTCTTTCCGGTCGATCCAGGAAACTTCGTTCAACAGGTGATGGAGGAAGTGAACCCTGTACTGTCTATTCCTCCCTCTCACCTCGTGAGAAATGATTATGTCGATCTCATGGCCGCCATCGATAGGGCGAGGTATCATAGGGTTTTAGAAGGGGAAAGTTTCATCATCAATGTGTGGGAACAGTTTGGAGGCCTGGAAGACTGGATACGTGCGCAGATGAGGAGGCACGTCAATCACATACGAAGGACCGAAATCATCCCCAATCACCTTCAGAATCTGCCAAGGGCCGTAGTACAGTGAAAGAAGCTTTCATGAAACGCCCTCTTCATCACAAAACTCAAACATTTTGACCCAAACATAATCCCCTACTTTGAGTTTTGCTTCTTTGCGCAACTCGTTAGCATGTTTGACCATGGCAAGCTGGCGCTTGTTCATAGCTGCGATAACAGCTTTGAGCAAGCGCGCGTATTTGGCATTGTAGCCAGGGATGCCTTGCGTCAGACCAGCTGATCGTTTGGGGAACAGATAGGAGAGGGGATTACGCATCTGCCATCCGTACTGCAACTGGTTTGGTGTCACACCAGTTGCAGAATGAATGAAATTGTTATAGTCCCTTCACTTTGTGCAACTCTTTGTCCCACGTGTTCTGATCTAGAACGATCAATGCGCGTAGTAGTTGGATGACAGTCTGGTTGATTTCCTCAACCAATCCATTGGCTTCAGGGTGTCGACTAGAAGTCTTGTTGAGCTTAATGTCGTAGATCTGAGAGGTGAAATCCTTCCAATCGGCGCTAATGAAGCGGGTGTCTCGATCACTCACAAGAGTTTTCGGGGGCCCATACTGCAGAATGTACTGCGGGTGAAACTCTTCGATCACCAGTTCCGTCGGTGCATGAGGAGGTAGAGGAATCAAATTCAGAAATTTAGAAAAGCGATCCACAATGACCATGACTTGTGAATTCCCTGCCGCACTCACCTTTCCCATGTCCGTGAAATCGATAAAGACCGACTCCCCAGGCCCATCAGGAATTGGGAGGGGTTTCAGCAGGCCGTAGGGCTTATGCCTGTGGACCTTGGTTCTTTGGCAAACTTGACATTCAACAATAAATTTCTGAGCAGATCGCTTCATTCCTGGCCAATCAAATTGCTGCAAAAGACTTTCATATGTCTTTTCAAAGCCAAAGTGTCCACTCCGACCATGTGCCAAATCCAGGAAATGAGTCCGGAGAGGCGCATGGTTGGGAACACACAATCGATCAAACTTTCCGTATCGGCGGAATACAAGATCATCGCATTCATGAAAATCAGGCTGGCTGTTAGGGTCAGCCTTGAGCTGCTCAAGTATGGGACTAAGGTCCGGATCCTTGGCGGTGTGTTCGACCAGATCCTCCTTCAGTTTCCTCCGGAGGTCATACGAATCCACCAGGCAAGTCAAATACTCAGGATGGCGCGACAGAGCATCAACAACACGATTATAGCAGCCTTTCTTGTATTTTAGTTCAAAGTTGAAGACATCAATGTCATGCAGCCAGCGGGTCAGCATTGGAGAAAGATCGGTTTGTGTCTTAATCCACTGCAAGGTTTGATGATCTGAATAGACCTTGAAATGGCGAGCCAAGAGGTAGTGCTTCCAATGCGTGAGCGCCTCGCACAAGGCGTAGAGCTCACACATGTATGTGGAAGTAGCTACTTTGTGGCTGGTCATGCGTTTGCTGTAATACTCGAGCGGATGCAGACCATCGCCATCATCTTGTTGGAGCACTACACCAATCCCAAACTGGCTCGTGTTCGTAGTGACTACRAACGTGAGGTTGGGATCCGCAATGCGGAGCACAAGATGACTCACCAAAGCCTCTTTCAAGGCTTGGAACGCAGTCTCACATTTCTCACACCACACATAAGCAACATTCTTACTTTTCAGTCTCGAGAGTGGGTGAGCAATAACATAAAATCTGGGTACAAACTTCCGGTAATAAGAAGTCAAACCAAGAAAAGAATGCAGCTTGCATACATTTGCCGGTTGAGGCCAGTTTCGGATGACCTCAACCTTGGTTGCCTCCGGCTCAAGGCCGCTTGCAGACAACCGGTGCCCGAGATAGATGACACTGTCCCTGCCAAACTCAGATTTCTCCAAGTTGAGGTGCAGTTGAGCATCTTTGAGGACTTGCAAAACCTCCTCAAGATGCTTGACGTGCTCATCCATGGACTTGCTGAAAATCAGAATGTCATCAAGATACACAACCACAAACATGTTAAGCTTATGGTGGAGTACCTTRTCCACGAGGCACTGAAATGTGGCTGGTGCATTCGTAAGACCGAAGGGCATAACGATGAATTCGTACAGCCCATCGCGTGTCTTGAATGCAGTTTTGTGCTGGTCGCTCGGATCAACTTCAATCTGGCGGTAGCCAGACTTGAGGTCGATCTTGGAGAAAACCTTGCACTCACCTGCCGCATCTAGCAGATCATCTATGCGGGACAAAGGGTGAGCATTCTTTCTGGTGATCCGATTGAGGCCACGATAATTAATGCACATCCGGAGTTTGCCTCCTTTCTTTGGCACAAATAGGACAGGTGCACCAAACTCAGACTCGCTGGGCCTAATCCATCCACGGTCAATCATGTCGTCGATTTGTCTCTTTAATTCCTCCAACTCGCCTTGTCCCATGCGGTAGACGCAACTCTTTGGAGGAACACTCCCTTTTATTATCTCGATTTTGTGCTTGACTGGACGTTTGGGAACTCCGCGAGGTTCAGCCAACACTTCASGAAATCGATCTAATAGATGGCGAATGTTTGCTGGGATTTCCRGTGGAGGATCATCCTCATCAGGAGAGAGAAAATCAGATTGGGAATTTYCCGCAATTACAACCGGTTTCGAGGTATTTGGGTCAGAAATAAATTGATTATTTACAATAGAAGTAGGTGGAACAAAAGTGGAAGTAGTAGAGGTAGAGTTACACTCAGAGGTAGAAAATGCAGCAAAAGTAGAAGGCACATGGAGAGGCTTTACAAGAGGTATATGTACAAACTCAACTTCCTTGCGCCTGCGCACTGACCTGCATAATTTGTTTGCACCCACATGGTCCTTAGGCAATGAGCCTTTAGCCAGCCCAAGCCAATGACCGCGTCGAAAGGACACTTGTCCATGACATAGAAATTCAGCTCATGTGTGACAGTGCGGTCTTTGTCAAAGGTGATGCACACACCTTTGACAGCATGAGTGGAAGTGACAACCTCTTGGTTGTCCACCTGAGTCCGGCAAGGGTTCTGCAGTTCCACTTGCTTCATACCYAGGCCCGCCTTACAAATCCCGTTCGGAGAGAAGAAATTAGTGGTTGAACCACTGTCAATCAGCACACGGATGTATCAACGGTTAATGAGCAGCTTAAAGAAGGTCAGCTCCACACTCCCTTGAACACGGCGTTGCTGCTTGAGCTGCAGTCAATGCTCCATGTGGGCGTGGAAGTCAACTTCTTTAGACTCCTCCCAAGGCTCAATGTATAACACTTGGACTGCACCAACCTCGAAATCAGCATTAGTTCGGGCTCCAAGACCAAGCTGCTGATYAGATCCAGGCTCCTCGGACGGGCCTGCAACTGACTGCTCAGCTTCCCTTTGTCGTAGAGAGTGTTGATGTCTCCTCTACGCCCCTTGCCTATTTCCCTGAAGGCGATAACAATCCTGCACAGCATGCCCAGACTTTTGACAATGCAAGCATATGCGCAGTTTGGACTTTTTTTCCCATTCCTTTTGGCTGATGCGGAGGGTTTCCCAAGGTTTGGTAGAAGCATCCTCCGGTTTCTCAGGGATCTTCGCATTTTTAGGGAGGTGTACAACWGTTCCCCTACCCGAACCACGGTTAGGCCCCTTGTTTGAAGCAGTCTTTTTGAATGCATTAAGTTTTTCRTCTTCATTTTTGTCACACTCAATGGCTGATGTGAAGCAGCCCGTATCGGAATCCGGCTCTAGATCGTCATCTAGAGACAGATCATCTGTGTAGGACTGATCTTCAGCCTCCCGATGTTCATGCAGGGCAAGCTGGTTGCTACTTCCAAATCGCTTGCGTTGTGGTTTCCCACCTGCAGCGGGCGTCTTCTTGCGCCTGACGAGGTCCTTGGCCTCTAGGTTGACTAGATCCTTCATGAGCTCTCGCCAGGTGGCATGGTCTTTGAGTGCTAGCAGGGTATTCTTTAGGGGTCACTYCCATGACTACATCCATACAAGACACGTCAGCCATTCCCAGATCCGGAGTGGTGAACAAACCAGTCAAGTGCTGTTCCAAAGCCTGCATGGATGATCTCCATGTTTGACCCTTGAGGGCCTCAAGCTTCAGCCTAGCCTTGAGCGCAGCATGTTTATCTTGGTACCGATCAAGGAGAAGGTCCTCAAGGGCGCGTACAGGGGTTACTTTCAGCCACTCAGTCAGGTCAATCCTATCATAACCTGCAGCAACAGCTTGGAGCTCAATGTGATTCTGAACGACGGACTCAGTATTAGTGCCCATGATTATGCTTCGGTCCTCTTGCGGTGTCCACATGACCTCGAAGTATGACCGCATGGAACTAATCCAGGAAGTGATGTTCGCTTTCCCGTCGTACTTGGACGACAAAGTGGCTTCCCGTTTGTCCACTACGGGACCRCTGTACTGTACGCCAGTAAGGACTGTGGCGTTTTGGGTTGAAGGACCTGCACTTGGGACTATGACCAGCGCAGAACTGTCGGCGCTGCCACTCGAGGAGCTGACACCGATTCCTGCGCTTGCCACAGTTCCACTGCCCCTTGTCATGAGGACTGCGTTAGACTGAGAGACTGGGACTACAGCAGATCGAGGGTTAGGAGGGCGGGGGACAAACAGTTGAGACTGTTTGAGGCTGGTCATCTCAGCCTGCAACTCTTGGTTTCGCTGCTCTAGTGCTGTCACACGGGACTCAAGGTTTTCCAAGGTCCGCAGTCGTACCAAGGCTGCTACGGCAACAGCTAGTTCCTCCTGGAACCGGTCAGCATTGGCTTCCGGGATCGAAAGGAGAGTCACCTGATTAGCAATGTTGGCAGCTCTAGCTGCTGCCGCTGCCTCCTTTTCCCTCTGCACGGCATCATCATATAATTTCTGGAAGAACGRCCTTTCGCTCTCATCTTCTGCATCCAGCATGGCCTGCCATTGGGCAGATGTGATGTTTGCCATGTCGGAGGAAGGGGTGTCAGTAGATCTCTCAAGAGGGGTCCGCTCTCTCCTGACGTTTGGACGAACACTCCTCTTGCCCCTCCTCACACTCTCAAACAGAACACCTTCTCTCTCCCTTTCTTCTCTTTTTAGTTCAGATGAAAGAAACAAACTGAAAGTCACACAGASAAGAAGGTAGAACTCCTAGCCGGAGCGGGGAATCATTTGGACTTAGAGAATGGCACGCAGCGGAACAAAAAAATAAATAAGAAAATAAATAAATAAAATAGAACAGAAGAGAGGATTGATTTATAGAATRGGCCCGATCAGATCAGCTGAAGATCCCCTCTTGTCTAACCCGACAGGGGACATGCATCACGATAAATCAGTCGAAGGAAACTAACTGCAGTGTGCAGACGGTCGYCGAGCCAGACGCGGGGCAGTATGTGATCACATGCGGTAAGACCAGTCAAGATCCCCTTGAAAGGAATGCCCTTGTTGTCCGTATGTCCCCCCAGATTCAGCACAGCAAAGAAATGCACCAGCGGCAGCAGATCTGGGTCCGAAAGGTCCTGTCCCGTTGGGACTGGTCCAATTGGGTCCCGAGGGGTCCCAAGTAGGTCGTGGACCAGGTCCAACGTGATAGGGGTACCAAGTCAGTCCCAAACTGCCTCTACCGTACTGAAAAGGAAAAGACAACTTTCAGCAAGAACTC
>BFEA01000036.1:58233-73889 GCA_003427395.1 Chara braunii
GAGGGTTCACTGGGACCATAATGGGTTGGGTCCTCTGGCCACCGCTCATGAATCTAGGGTTCCTCGTGAATCTAAGGGCATTCACGGCGGGGCGACGCATCTAAGGGTTCACTGGGACCATAATGGGTTGGGTCCTCTGGCAAAAGGACCCGGTGAAGAAGGACCCGGTGAAGAATCTAGGGATCCCAAGCGCGGTGGGCAAGAAAAAAATCCCGCAACTGTTTGCCTTTGAGAGAGCTCGAGACATACAGATCGTTAAAGAAGGCAGGCAGGCAGGCAGGCAGGCAGGCAGGCAGGCAGGCAGGCAGGCAGGCAGCCAGCCAGCCACCCACCCAGCCACGCCAACCGAGAGGCAGGCAAACAGACAGATCTCTGGATTTTGCTGCATTGCTTGCACTGTGAAGATTTCAATAATTTAGTAGCTTTTACTGATATCGCTTACGTGTTCTCATAATCTCTCAACTGCCTGCTGTTCTTCAGCTCTTTTCAATTTTGCAATCTTTTCACTTTTTGTTTTGAGGTCAACTGAAGTCGATGAACACTGTTGGTTGTAAAGTTGTAAATCTTTTTTTTTTTTTTTTTTTTTTTTTTTTTTTTTTTGATTTTTTTTTTCTTTTTTTGAAGTTTGAACACTTTTTGTTTAAGTTGTAAACCTTTTTTTTTTTTTTTTTTTTTTTGTAAACCTTAGTTTGAACTTTGTTTGAACTTTGAACTCTTTTCAAATTTTCAATCTTTTCATGTTTTTTTTCCCTCCCCCTTTCAGTGGCTTTCACTGCTATCAGTTCATTTATTTATTTATTTTATTTCAGCAAAATTGTATGTTCTGTGCAGTGAAGTTAGAGGACAGTTTGCTTGTCCAGCTGGGAGGTATACCGCAACGGGGACGTTAAACCTTTTTTTCTTTTTTGCTTTTTTGGGGGGGACGAAAGCTCGTTAAACCATCACCACTGCGTTGAACCTAAATTTTCGTTTTCAAACCGATGTGCAAGCAACCTTGGACTTGTAAATCAATGTGAGATGGCCTGTTTGGCACTGTATGCGTGGGTCATACAACATGTCAAACCGACCCACAATCCCATGTACAGAGGCGCAACATTGTTGTTTATCCAAGAGATATTCTCCCTCAGGGACATCTATTAACTAGTATTTGACCACCAGTACACCAGGGGGTCTTAGGTATGGGGAGGCTCTGATGCAAATGCATATGGGCCCGCGCGGCGCACCGATTCAGCCACCACGTTAATGGTCTAAAAATGTGGAGGTACTGGTGGTTTAAGTCGTGAGTTTGACAAGTAGTATTTTCCGTCCTACTTTTTCACAGACCTTCCGAAGTTTGGAACCATACTCCAGCTTGGAGGCATCGAGAAACAAGAAAAAACTTAGTGCTAGACTATATGACCATGTGCGGCCATTTTTATTCAAGGCGGTTACCCCTCCGCTACTCAGCCCCCACGTATAGCAGCGAGAGCATCACTAGGACCTTATCACATTAGTGGTTTGAACCGCCAGTCTGCAGACAATCAGAAAATGGCACTCCCTACAAGTACATTGTGTCAGAAGGGGGGGGGGTACGGGGGAGGCGGGCGGCTCCGGGGCTTGCGGGGGCATGGCGGTGGTATGCGAAGGGCACCGACTTAAATGATTTTTTTACGTTTAGAATTCAGGGACAAGAGGAGCGAATTCAAAGCCTGGATCGGGATGTGTTTTTGACAAGCGGCACAAAATCGCTATTGATCTGCTTTTCCGCATATCAAGAACCGGAAAACAAGTTTCGGTTCAAACTTCAAAATCTTCACCTCAATTGGCGGGGGCATGGCGATGGCATGCGAAGGGCACCAACGTAAATGATTTTTTTATGTTTAGAATTCAGGGACAAGACGAGCGAATTCAAAGCCTGAATCTGGATGTGTTTTTGACAAGCTGCACAAAATCGCTATTGATCTGCTTTTCCGCATATCAAGAACCGGAAAACGAGTTTCGGTTTAAACTTCAAAATCTTCACCTCAATTTTAGATTGTTTTGGATACAATTTGAGAATTCTTCAGCTAAACTCCCATTTGTTGAAACAATATGATGGCTTCCTAACTGAAATATCATTTTTTTATATAGGTCTAGATGGGATTTCTTTATTCTTTGTGGTGTTGACTACGTTCTTAATACCTGTTAAGCAAAAATACAAACTACAAAAAGAAACAACCTCTAGGTAACTCCTCATCCGCATACGTGTGCTACGTCCCTCAGCTTGAGAAACTTGAGAAACAGTGAAACACCTGATAAAAACAAAAACAAATAAATGCAACAACATCATTGTGAAACAGATCAGAGTGACAATCGTAAAAAAAAAAAAGAACTTGTGGATGCCCCAATAGCACAACATAGCATCAGACAATCTTAGGCATAATTTGGAAAGGGGTCTTGTGGTACACTTTTCCCTTTAAAATGTACACCACAACTCCCCCTGACGTCGAAACTTTTGGGGGACCAATAGCACAATATGGGGAACCGACGGAGAGGCAAAAATGGAAAAAGTTTGTATAATTGCCGCCACTACTTATTTTATGGTTGAAACAATTTTTATTTTTATTTTAGTTTTATTTTTGTAAAAATCATAACAAAATTTACAGACCCTTTAATTTTCTGATTTTATAACGTATTCTAGTCAGCGTGAAAAATAGCTGAAATTGGGTTACTTTTCCATTTGGCCCACATGGCATAAAGTGGCAAAAATGGAAAAGGAGACGAATGGGTCCGGCATTTATCTGACGGTCTAAAAGCTTTTTTTTTTTTTCATGGAAAGATCTAAACCAAATCTACAGATCCTTCAATTTTTAAAGTTTTTTACGCATTCTACCAGGTGCAGGGAGTCCCGAGAATTGGGGTACTTTTTTCGTTTGCCCACAAGTTGTATAGTGGTACAAATAAAAAGAATGCAACGAATTGGGGCAGCATTTGTTTAACGGTCTTTTTTTTTTTTTTTTTTTTTTTTTTTTTGAAAGATTATGACCTAATCCACGAAATTTTATTTTTTTACCTTTTTTTGACAATTTGTATGCGCACCAAAAATTATCGAAGTTTGCGCGTGAAAATTGTGGGTCTGGACCCGCTTGCCCCTCCTTGTCGGTGCTCCCGCCTAAACCCCCTGTCTAACTTGCCTGAATGACAATTTTTGGTTGTCGGCGAGAGTTGTGGTTTAAGAAGTTAAGAGAACTACTAATTATGTCATATCCATTAAGCTGAACGATTCAAATATCGAGAGATGGTTGATGGAAGACCCAAAATTCGGGTTTTTTTGCCGCATCACTACTAGCAATGTCATCGAAATTTTTGCGTACAAACTATGCAGGCTCATAATATAAACATTAAAAAACAAAGAGGCAGAAAACACCGAAAAAAAAAAAAAAAAAAAAAAAAAACAAGAGCATTATGAAACCTTATTGGAAGTAGTTTCAGGAGTTCGCCAAAATATTTCCCGAATTTTGTGTTTTTGCCAACTTTTTCGTTATTGGTCGAAATACGTCGAAACTGAATACAGATATACCCTAAAGCAGAAATGTCATGTTTGTCGCGCTTGAAAGTATAGGAAGTATGCCTAAGATGCTCATCAAGTGCATTATGGGACAGAGAAAAATAATAAAAAAATGTTTTTGCATTGTTTTACCAATGGACATGAATGTCTTTATTGATGGGTGTTTCTATAAACGCTGATGAACAGCAACATAACCATAGGTGTAATACTTAATTCATTATGTTCTTAAACAGTGTTGCTTAGTGTTTCACCCATAGTTCATGATAGGAAAGAGAGAAACCGAATGGTAGAAAAGCGTCGCTATGAAAGACTTGAAAAGGGCTCTGAATAAAAGGTACAAAGACAATTGTTGGTTGACACCTCATTGGTGGGCATGTCCAAGTTTTCGGTTTCAAAAACGCAAAATATTTTGTGTTCACCACTTGATGCGTAGTCATTGAATACACAAGCGACCTCAGTCACACAGCCCAGCTCATTGACCAAACACTGTAATATACAAGATCACAGTGATCATGCTTTACTGCCACGTATGTTTGTAACTTTGTATCTGCCTCTATCTCTTAGTCCACTCTTGCAATTGATGTACAAAAACAAAAACACAGAATGTTTGTTCCTCATCCCCTTTAACTTATTTCATTTGTTGGTTTTGAACAAATAACTTGTGTGCAATATGTTGCACCCCTTTTAACGATGGCTGAACATAATTAACCTTACTTAAATTGATCTACGACGACAATATTTAAATTCACAACCACTAACTTCGACACATACATGCCGTATTTTAAACATAATCAACAACTAATCCAAAACAAGACGCATTTATAAATGAATTTAGTTAAATACTCCCTTCAATATTATCATTTATTGATTTTTCCTTTCTCAATGAAGGTAAGGAAAAAAATGAAATTGAGTCATAATGCCTATACGAAAAATATTAGAATGCAATGACAATTTATATGAAAATTGAAAAAGTCGAATTGTTAATTACGTTTACATGCAACATAAAATAACAGGAAATTCAAACTATATTGTTACCAAGGAACCAGGCTGCGAATGATTCAGACATAGCATTCAAATTTTTTTTTTGCGTATTTCAAACCATTCAAATAATAAATATTAAATAATAAAATTTTTGGTAAAGTAGCAGCATAAGTGTATGTTATTTCATTCCAGAAGCAATGTTTGTCATATGCATACACCCGAATCATGTTGGATAAGAAGAACAAATAAAAAATATTACATAACACTCATCGCTCGTTTTTTGCAAAAATATTTTTTGAATGTGAATTTTATAAGAACAAAATAAAATTAATGATACATTTGAAATATGATTAAAAAAAATGAATTGCATTTTGCACATTTGATAGGAAATGCACAATGAGATTTCTTAAGACGTTCGTGAAAGAAAGAGTTTGGGTAAACAACAAAAACTATCTGAACTACAAACAGATGAGGCGTTTGTATTAACGGAGAAAAATGTGACGACTTACATGCTTTCAAAGGTGGAAATAACGCAATGGTCGGCGGAAAAAAAAATAAAAAAAAATCGTAATGATGAATGATTAAATATCAAAATTTGATATCTATAGGAGTTACAAATACGTGATGAAAACAAATTCATTTAATATACCCAAACGTGGAAAGGTTGCCATTTGTTTAAGGAATCATTAAACCGTTTACTTTTACAAAGAAGATGCACGAAAAGTTGCAAACCAAGAGCAACGAAGCACCAAATTAACTGCGTGGATGAAATTGAACTACGAAATGAAACATTTATCGGGAAAAAAATTATCGATGTATACGGGTGTCGTTGGTTCATATACTTGGAAGAATAATAATTGCGAACTGAGGAAAATAAATAAATAATTTTTTTTTTAAAAGATTTAAGACATATATATTAGACATATTTCCAACAAAGTGATGTGTTTTACCTTTATATGCTTTTCACACTAAGAATATTGTAGAGGAACTAAAATTTTTGAAAACGTACTAATTGTGAACGAAACTTATCAAACAAGATGTTGAGCACTTAGATTGTTGAATGATGATAAAGAACCTCATGAATACATTGAAAGTGAGACACAATATGCAGTGTCTTTCAAAACTACAGAACAATTAGTCATGTTAATTTCATTCACAATAAGGTCAAGTTTGTCAATCTTCGTTACCAAAAAATATGGGAGGACTATGAACACTTATTTAAAGAGTTTAATATTATGAAATCCGTGTTTAGAGCATTAATGTTATTCGAAATTGAACAATTGTTATGTGAAAGATGTATTCGATAGAATGATATGAACTAAACACCCAAATCAATATGATAAACAACTGGCTTAAAAAAAAAAAAAACGAGAATTGAAAAACCTTCCATAAAAATTGTGCGACGATTTGTCTTACGACGTTTCAAAAGATAAAACCATATTGGAAAAACAATGTGTATTTTTTACACCGTGACAACATTGGGTAGTGGACAGGGTAATTAAAGTTGTAAAAAACATTCTGAAAAACAAAGAACCAATGTATTTTTTTGTTGATGTACCTGTTAGTTCAACTAGGACCTTTTGCATAAATCTAGTCATAAAAAGCTTACGCATGCATTGTGGTTGAGCGGTCCTACATATTATTATAACGGAAGCCATGCGGGAGTTTGATGCCCTCCACAAAATTATTAGATCTGTCGTTCAACATTTTTTTTTAGTGTTCAAGATGCGTTTCCAACGTTTACACCAATCATACGTAAACGATATCAAAAGGAACAGGTTGGAATCCGCGTGTGTTGTGTTATCCACAACCTACTACAGAATGGGGCGATGTGCCTAAGGACGATGGTTGTTTGTCTGATGCGTCGTCACCCCCCGTTCCACTAGTCAGGGAAGGTTGGGAAGGGGACGATTGTCTGCTGTAATTGATATTTGGTCAACAACGTGGACAAGCTGTGAGGGATGCCCTATGAGGTGAGGTTATCCGTTTGTGCTACGCGCGCAGGGTTCGACGATGATCTTGGTTGTGTTGTTTAGCTCGCGTGGTGGTCTATTGTTGTTTTGTAGGGCATATTATGAGGGTTCTTAGTTTTGGCACTCATATAAGTTGTGTGTGTATGTGTGTGTGTGTGTGTGTGTGTGTGTGTGTGTGTGTGTGTGGTGGCACGTCATTTGCTGAACCTAAAAAAACTTGAGGTTTTTTTCTCTTGACCTCTCCGATGCAGACATGGCAGGGGGTTGACAAGGGTAGGGATTACGTTACAGAGAGGCGTGCTGTGGTTGAGGATATCGAGAAGACGGAAAAAAAGGTTGAACGCCTACACGGTTTTTTTGTGGAGAGGGGTGACGCTATGGAAGTGCGTATGCGATGTGGACGAGTAGTTTGTCAAAGCGAGTTCGCACAGGATAATACTCACGCGCAGATGTGGGCAAGCTTTGTCCAAAGAAGGTTACGAGCTTCGCATGACACCCTTCAACGATGATGTGGCGACCTTGCCATCCAAAACGGTCGACTGCAGCGTGACATTCACAAATGGACGAGAATGTAAAGGGACAATTGCGTCGCTAACGGTGACACGCAGCGAGCCTTAAATGAGGCAATAGTTGAAAGGGACGAGGCTTGTACGAGGTGTGAAGTTTCTGAGGCAGAGCTTGTGGTGGCACAATAGCAGGCAAAAACGACTTGGAGATTCTCTAACGACGTTGTGCACGGGGGAGAGGGAGGGAAGGATGGTGATATTTGTGGGTCCTTATTGTGTTCAAAACTATAGGGCTATCTTTGCCAGCGAACAAGGGCAAACTGTCTAAGATTGGCACATCGACTGGGAATACACAAACATCAATGTGCCCCTCCTGTGAGGATATCATTGTGCGCTTGACGGGCATGGAGAGATAAATTGTTCGCCTGCAAATGACGATCGAGGTCCTCAATATCCCTTCCTCTTTTTGGGAGGATGTAGAGAGGGATTTGCAACATTTCGCTGCGATGGAAAGTTTAGCATGCCACCAACTCGTCTCTATAGTCATGTCGGAGGAAAGTGCGTTTGAACATATATATGTTCAAACGCACTTTCCTCCATAAATTGAACATTTGGAGGCCATCAAGGTTGACTCTCAAATTTGTTTTACGATAGGATCCAACACCATAATAAAAGACTACCTTCATGATTCGACCAAGTTTCAGAAACTTTATAAAACAATGGTAATCGAGTATTTGAGTTTGTAAAAACGCTATAAATTTTATCTGTGCATGGCGCTGTAAGATTTTTACATGAGCCGTTGTGATGAACTTTTCAGTTTTATGAGTTCGCTGTACATAAACATTATGGTTTGTTTTTTTTTTTTTCCCCTTGTCTTTTATTGCGAGTGCACTCAAATCGCTTATGGAATGAATAACTTTTATATTGCGGATGAATGTTAAGATTACCATCACCGAATGACAAGTTCCGTTTTTGAAGGATGAATGTATAACTAACAATTTTATTTTTTTCAAGGAAAAAGAGACAATTTTTTATTGACCCTATTCTCTTTATTTGCGTGTTGGTGTTAGCTTTTACTAACACTTATTGATGCACACTTGGTTTAGCAAAGACAATTTTTTGTAGTCCCAATCAACGATAGAAAGATGTGCATCGAAGACGAATTTTTGTTCTCCCGATTAATGCGAACATTATCATCACATGAAGTAATGTTTCTTAATGAACGATGGAAGTGTTATGCGGGTATCAAACGTGGGATAGAGAAGGTTTGATCACAATGAAAACAGATATTGATGATGGACAAACGGTCCTGCTAATTTTTTTCAGAGATAGACAAAAATATGTCGTCGAAGCCCCATTCGTTGCGGAGGGATACGTCAAAAATCGGAGGTCGACAATGTGTGTCAGAGACGGGTGAGGAACACCCTGTGTCGGAGGCCGATATACACGGTGAGGGGAAGGGGGGGGAGATTGGGTAGAGCTATGAAAGTGGAGAGATATCTCAAAGATGGGTGTTGAAGGTGGAGGGATATAAGGGGACAAGATGGTGTTTTATTGGTTGGAAAGAAATGGCGGGCAACAACATCGAGGGATAGCATTGGCACGCGGTCATGCCTTGATCAGTAATCAAACACGCATAAATCTACCAATTGAGTGGGCCGATTGTTGATGTGTCACTGTTGTGAGCCTCAATTGTAATCCCTCATTTCTATGATCCCGTTTCCGATCTGTGTCGACTGATTTTTTTTTTTTTTTTTTTTTTTTTTTACCAATCCAGTAATGAACTGTTTTTTTTTTTTTCGTTGAGAAATCGAGTAGGTAGATTTACCGATCAATAAAATTCAAACTGTGAGTATTAAGGGGTCAAAGATTACAAAACAAACAAAAGTAAACTTCAAACCGTGAGTATTAAGGGGTTAGAGATTACAAAACAAACAAACCCTTTCCTCGCCGTACCACCACAAATACTTTTTGTAAGGATTGAGAAGTGGACATTGGTAAAGTAATGTAACTTTTTAATAAAGAAAAGGCTTATTTTATTCAAACGCGTAACCACCCTACATGTGTAATGCAAAGGCAAGACACACACATAAAAAAATAAAATAAAATTGAAGTTAGTAAATTCAAAAGCCATCATTTTTTTTTAACAACACTCGGTAATGAAAAAGGAAGTCAAGAAACACAAATGCCAACATCTTGAATCTTTCACACACAAATAGTAATGAAAGGCAGGGCACATCTATATAATAGATGAACATGGTCACACAAACATACACATTTGGTCTGAGTTATTGTAATCGAATGAAGAAAAACAACCACTGTGTGGCCCAGCAAACGGTCATATCATCATAACCGAAGCACATAAAAAACCACCCACTATAGTAATCATGTCGTTCCATTGCATCCACAACGTGGCATTATGGTTATTCAGGAGCGTAACCACCGAACATGAGAGAGAGATTTGGCACTAAAGTTATTGGTTCGATCACCTATCTACCGGACACTATTGTCGCCCTGGGCGAAAAAGGTGCCAGTCCTATCGATCTACGTTCCAATTTCTGTTCATCGGCGCATGGGCAAATAAATACTTCGGTACGCAGATCTATGGACAAGTAGATGGATGGAAAAATGGTCAGAGAGGGAGGTCGATGATTGGAAAAATGAACAGCCAGTCGCAAGACAATACAGTGGAAGTCGTTTTCGTCATAACCAACATGCATACTGCGTGGCACTAAAGAAAAAACAAACAGTGTCACTAGCGCCACAACAAACTACTCGAAATCATTAGAATGACAACCATCCCCCCCACGTCGTCTCTGCGGCACGGGAAGACTGCGGATCACATCGGCAAGCATGCAGTACCCATTCTCCACTTTATCCCCATAAATCCCAGAGACTCTCTCCCGTGTAGCGGTGTCATGCTGCATGACCTCCTTCTGCACCTCCACCTGCTATCGGACGATGTCAAGTGTGGTGTCACATCTTATCGTTGCATACTCTTTGGCGGAATGCGCCGGCGTCTGTGTATGATTCAAGTTGTTCATGGCGCCAGTGACCGCCCACACACTCGTCTCACGGGCATTCACGACCGTTCTCTTGCGCTTTCCCAGTGTTGGACCGAAAGCACTTGACTTGGATGATCCGACTGCACCATGACGATCTCCACCACCCTCGTCGTTGGCAACGTTTGTGTCGCCATCCCCATCAGCTGCACCATCACCATCCTCGTAGCACGCCCCCTCAGCGTCATCACATTGCTCGTCGTATTCACTCGACTCCCGCAGGTTGGACAAATTGATAGTGCCTGTGTCTTTTTCCACGGGATCAATTATATTCTACCATGACCGTGGAAGGACGAAATCGACATTGAACTCCTTACCCCTCTTTGAATTCATATACTAGTAGCTAGGCAAGTCGGACCATCTCTCATGTCCCTTCAATCTTTTGTAGTAACCAAACACTTGATGGAACTTCCCCTTGCACTGGTCCGCGGTTCGCGTGATGGCTTTTTCCTTCATATGCTTTTCAATGATTTTTCAAAAGCCGTGCTTGATTTTCCCTCGGTCGCACGCCTCTATCTGAGGGAAAATCTCCGCCGTCTCGTCCTCTATCCACCGGTCCGTGTTCTTCTCGGAAGGAGACGGGCGTGCTTGCTGCCCTTCGAAACGAGCCTCGCCACTTGTCCCTACTTGATTCACAGTCGTTCAAGGCGAGTGATGGGAGGTGGACTGTCCGGGCATCACATGTGTACTGTCACGGCCGCCGTCCCTGGAAACGCCTCCTAATGGAGCTGGTGGTGACACAGACACAGGTGTATTGCCAATATCCACACTTCCATCGATCACCGACGCGTTCCCCATGTCAATCACACCCACTTCGATGTCGCGTATCAAAGGACTTATAATGTAATCAGATCCCCGCGCATCTGACCGCAAACCATACCCTTCTCCACCACCGGTGCCACCTCCTGAAAGTGGAGTCGTGGGCTGTGGACTGTGCACAACCGGCCTGACAGGTGGAGGAGTCCTGCAGCCATGCCATTCACTGCAGACACACTCCCGCGACGATCACCAGATGTCACAACGGAAACTGATGCACTGACACTGGAAGGGCGGTGACACGGGGATGGAGATGCCATTGCCGCAGCCAGGGCATGGTGTGGAAGGTCAGGAGACTGCCCCTCAGCCATGGCAATGACATGTCTTCTCAGCCGGTCCCTGAGGTGGTGCTCATCTTCATTGCCCACCCTGAACCTGAATCCGGCAACAGGACGAACTGGCGACGACAATCCCGCAGCCACTGTCACATCAGTGGACTGCCGCACGTCCGTCACCCTGGATGTCACATCATGCACACCCGGGACCGAAGGAACCCCTGGCACTTGAAAGCTTGAAGGATTGGGATGATGTTGACGAACACATGGGGATGCAGGGAGCTGTGTTCCCAGGGTGTCATGAAAGTGGTACCGAGTCTCAGCCCCAGATTCGGCTGCCGCACAGACTGCTCCACGCTGCAAGTTCACTATCTCAGTCCCGCAGCCACTTTCACATCAGTGGACTGCCGCATATCCGTCACCCTGGATGTCACATCATGCACACCCGGGACCGAAGGAACCCCTGACACTTGAAAGCTTGAAGGATTGGGATGATGTGACGAACACATGGGGATGCAGGGAGCTGTGTTCCCAGGGTGTCATGAAAGGGGTACCGAGTCTCAGTCCCAGATTTGGCTGCCGCACAAATTGCTCCACGCTGCAAGTTCACTGTCTCAGTCCCAAGTTCCGGTCCGTCACTTCCCAACCATGCGGTGGCACCGGCCAGGGCCACAGACTGGGACTCTGAGAATCCCCAGTCTTGAATGACTGACAGCCCAACCGGATCGTACGTGGAACCCATTGTGGATGGCAAAGGCTCTGCACAGGCCGATACGCAGGGAAGGAAGCGGACAACTAAGGAATTACACAAGTGCACAGCAGCGCAGTGGTGGAGATGGCGCCAACGACGTGAAATGGAGAGGCGCAGGGCGGAATGAACAAAACAGTGAACGATGGCTCAACTTGAGCGAAAGGGCCATCTTGAGACTACGCTCCTTGCTCCTCCCCGTACCATGGTGCGTTAAAGTCCGTTTCCACATGGAATGGATTTCCCTATTTTGGAAAGGGGGCCTTTTTGAAACGGTTTGGCATCCAAAGCGGGGCGTGGTCCATAGTATACCCCGAATGCATGTAATTTGGAAAGCCGTCTGCATTCAAACGCTGAACGGCGAACGCCACACAGGAAAGCAGGCAAGATACATTGCGGAGGGCTCAGAAACGCACATCCATTATTGCCGGTGCGCCTGCTGTCAGAGGTCCATGTCCGATTCGGAATACAGATTAAATTCGCATCTCCTTTTTTCCCCTTTTCGGAGGAGGCCGACGGTGAGGAAAACGTCCCAAAAACACCCCCGACCTCGAAAGTTTATGGAACTGAGGGCATACTCACACTAGCACGTACAATCGCAAATTATATGTGAGCCAAGTTGCTATTATACGGCACTTCCCAGTCACACAGCACACCCGTATACGTCACAAAACAGAGAGGACACAGTCTCGACGTGCTCTACGAATGCGATTATACGGGCCTAGGGGTCACACAACACGATGCATAAAATTCCATCCCTTTTACCTGTTTTTTTTTCTTTTTCTTACGAGAGTTGCCCACCAAACGTCAAATTCTTTTTTTTTGTTTCCAGAAAGAATCAGGTATAAAAGAAATACACAATTGCGGGGACCTCCAGGAGGGGGATCCCACTACCCATGGATTTGGATTAGTGTGACGGGTGTGGGACGGGTGGGGGACAGGTGGGTGGCAGCGTGAAATAGGGAAAATAAATGCAAAAAACCATTTCATGACCAAACAAATGAAGGAATAAAATCAAGAAAAGAAAAGAAAGTGCTCTTCTCACAGATGGTCTCTGCTCCAGCCGGGGTGTCAGATGTCAGGGCATCATTCACTGACCATGGCTTGGCAGTCGAAACAACTGCATGTGAGCCGGCACATGGACCATATTCATTGACAATACTCTGAGGCTTCCTTGAAATGGGCCACATTGCACGTTACTAGGTTGTTCTGACACAACTTCTCTTTGACAAAGGAGGGCAAGAGTAACTGCATACAGCCCTTGCTGTAGGTGAGAGGATCGAACCCTCCAAAACACCTCCCAAACCACAATCACTTCTGCCTGTCCTCAAGCATGGCCAATGAGACAAAGGTGAGTAGAAGGTGTGTGAAAATCATCACAAAAAAAATTGTTATGATTTCCACTCACGTTTGGGACCCCAAGAGGAACACTTGTTCAAAAAGAAAAGAAATACCACCCAATGGGAGGCCCCCAAAACACACATATGTCCCGATGCGTAAATACAAATAAAAACACACCGCAGATATCCAGTCCGATCCACGGTGCTTCGGAGTCACACAACCTCTCCACAACTCCACATACATCGGTAGTGGGAGCTCCCTCCAGAGGTTCCCGCAAATACGTAACCCTGCGGCTGTCCAAGCCGCTGACATTTATGTGCCGATTTGCGTGAAAATGCAAAATACTCCTATGTTATCGGGCGTCCATTCGACAGTCCCGTTAACTTTTTTTTCGATTCTATTCGAGTGCACGGTGCCAGTGGATGCTGTTCCACATCTACGGACAGCGCATGTCACCAAGTGCCACACATCGTTGAAAACGGGACTACGACAACTAGTGGGTCCTAGCCCCTGGTCAGCACCCGGTGGCTTTCTAATTTTCGCATCTTAGGTCCTAGTCTGGGGTCCAGCTCTCAGACGGAGCTACCTGGCTCCTGTCTCAGAACGGCCCACAGGTTTACCTTCGGTGACGGAGCTGCTGCGGTCCGGTCTGAGAACGGCCGGCTGGCGTCCTCTGGGTTTGACTATTGGCTGTTTCTTTCTGATCTGGTGACCCCCGAACGAAGAGGTCCGCAGGGGCCGCACTGCCGTGGAAAAATCAGGGCACATTCTCAGACTGTGGCTTTCCCGAATGTATCTGATTGCAATTAGGGCCCGGTCTGGATGTATCCGACCGCAATCACGACCGGTGTTTGGTAGAAAAACTGCCATTGCGAGTATGCCCGCAGTGTTATAAAGAGCGCTGACCAGCGTGGAAAGGACCGGGAGCGATGAGACAAGTGAGACAAGAGGAGGGGATAGGGGTGAAGAAAGGAAGCCAGAGCAAGGAGGTTTGTAGAAGACATCAGTCAGCGGAACTGTTGTGATCTATGCTACAGGTAGTCGACGGCATAAGTATATAAGTACTTAGCCGGAACAGATGAAGGGTCGTGTGTGTGCTCGTGTCAGAGAATCAGAGAACATATGGATGGATGATCAATGTCAGAGACATGGATAGTCTGTCTAATCCATCCTGTTGGATTCTGTCTAAAGCCATCCTATGGGTAGGGGTAGGATGTCTCTATTGTTCATGCTAACAAAGCACGAATAGCACCAGGTTCATGCGTTCCAAGCGCAAACATAGCACCAATGGGGCCCGCCTGACGCTAAAGACATCCTAGGGTTTTGCCGCTGTGGGGGTGCAGTGAGAAAGCCCATTTAGAGGAACGAGAGGTCGTAAACAAGGTCTGTGTAGGCGAGCCTGCAAGAAAAGGGCCTTCTCTGAGTAAAAACACAGTCGTCTCTCTGTCTCTCTCTCTCTCTCTCTCTCTCTCTCTCTCTCTCTCGTTCGCTCGGTTTTCTAAGCCAAACATAGACTACATACAGGTATATATGCATATAGATAGACTGTAAGACTACATACAGGTATATAGGCATATAGATAGACGGTAAGACTACATACAGGTATATAGGCATATAAATAGACTGTAGAAGGTGATCCAAAGCTGCCAGGCGAAGCGAGTGGTCGGACCTCAAGGCGGTCGCACTGTAGTCTTTGCTAAAGTGCGAAGATCGCGTAGGGAATGGACGTACCTGACCGCATTTACGACCAAATTCGACCGAGATAGGGTGTCGTAAGTCAAATTACTGATGCGTTTCTGTGTTGCAACTGCAGAACCTGAGCCCCCCCGTCGTTGTCTCAGCAAAGGAACGTGCAGCTCAGTCTTGATCTCTGGATGAAATCCAATCCTATCGAATCGAATCGAATCGAATCGAATCGGTCGGTTCACGTTGATTGAGGGACGCGGTCTAAGAGAATCTATCTATGGAAGATAGAGCTGGCTGCTGACGTCACCTCTGTGGTGACGTGTACAATGCCGGTGCACGAGGAGTGGGATTGGTGGGCGGAGGAGTAGGGTCCGTGGGAGGAGGAGGTTCGGTGGGAGGAGGAGGAGGTTCGGTGAGAGAGACTGGAAATGGAGTGGGAAAGAGAGAGAGAGGGTAATCGAACGGAGTGGGAGCGTGCTAAGCTGGGGGCTTGTCGACCCGTGGAGGCCCCATCTTATCCTCCTATGATGGGGGGGCGCTCATGACGGAGACGAAGAGGTTAGAGGGGAGAAGGAGGAGGAGGGAGGAGGAGTGGTGGAGACGAAGGAGGCCGAGGGGGAGGAGGAGGAGGAGAAGGTGGGGGGGGGGTGCAATTGTTTGCCAGGGGTGTTATTCGCCTTGTAGTGTCAGATAACCGATCTAGCTGACATGGCACATCTAGGTGATGACACGTGGACAACCG
>BFEA01000036.1:120006-166306 GCA_003427395.1 Chara braunii
TCGTCAGGAGTCGGGGGGGGGGAAGGGCGACGGGAGTCGGGGTCACGCGGAAGATAGCACGGGGGGGGTAGAGTCGGGATTGCAATCGGGGGCCGGGGGGGGAGTAAAAGAAGAAGAGGAGGAGAAGAAGAAGAAAAAGAAAAAGGATAGGGAGAAGAAGACGAAGAAGGAGAAAGAAAAAATAAAAAAAAAGAAAATTGTCATCGATTATTTATCTGCGCGGGTAGCAACGACGATGACGAGGATGGCACGGCGCGGCGACGAGGACGACATGCACGGCGATGGTGACGTGGCATGACGATCGCGACGGTGACAATGATGACGTGGCACGACGATGACGATGATGATGTAGCACGATGGTGACGATCACAACGATGACGTTGATGATGGGCAGGTGGTGACGACGAAGCAGGGTGGGTCGGGCGGGTTCGAATCGCTCCGATACCAGTGTGACGGGGCTGAGGCAACGAGGCTGGGAGAGAGAGGGAGAGAGGGAGAGCACACACACACACTCACTCAACTCAACGCAGACTCGACACGACTCGACGGACGCAGACACGAAGTGGCAAAGTGGTAAAGTCGAAGTCTTGGATTCCCGAACACAATGTCGAAGCAAGTCACACCGAAGCACAAGCACTGAGGCCGCAAACTGAATGCCCGTACTGGGCTTGGGTCCGATCTTAAGTATTGGACTCAAGTTCAGTCCGATGGGCAGACGTGCAATTTGCCCAGGGCTGAACTGAAAATCGAAAGTTTGAAATTGGGCGCCAGAATGCCGGATGGCGTCGAGTGTCCCAATTCAGAAAAATAAAACAAAGAAAAAAATAAAAATAAGAAAAACAAAGAAAAGAAAATGTGTGCAGTTAACTGCGGTTAGCGTCCCGCGGACCAGTGATCGAGCCCTGTGTAGTCCGTAACAGTGTGTGTGTGTGTGTGTGTGTGTGTGTTCGGGTTTGCTGTTGTGGATTGTAGATCTAATGGTGGGCTTTGTGAGCAGGGCTGGCATCAAGGATCTTTCTGTTTTTCCTTTTTGTTCGTCGTTTTGGCTCAGTTTATTTCCCAACTTTCTGCTGATCGGAGATCTCTCTAGATGAAAGCTCATGTGGCATTGTGCGGGGAGCTGTGCTGTATTTACGCCCTTTAGCACCATTTCCCTGTCTTCAGTTTTATTCTGTCTTTGCTCCTGTCCCCACCTAGCTTGGGTCTTCCTGTTCATGTCTTTATAGTAAGTTTATACCAACATGGATGTTGTTTCCACTTGTTCTTCTGTGAGTGTGGGCAGGTTTTTACCAGCTGTCTTTCTCCTGTTCTCCCCCAATGACCTGCAACTTGTCATTGATGCCCTTCCCCCTCCTCCTCCCTCGTCCTCCATCGCAGAATGGTGTTTGCAAAACTGTTTTTGTGTGGTTGTGTGCGGATGGAGGGTAGCGGACTTGATGCCCCACCAATCTGAGATGTTGAATCCTGGCTAAGTTGCCAAGTTTTGCTACTAAGAGTGCTGCAGAGTATTTAGTGCTAGTACCGGCGCTCGGGGCATGTAGACAGCGGCAATCCCTTATGTGCTCAGAGGTTGCTGAGGCACTGAGGTGAATTTGGTGTGTGAGAGAGCACAGCTTGTATGCCTTTTGCTGTCTGACCACTTTCTATGCCTTTCTCCATCTCTGATGTTTTTGCGCAGGGGCCATGCTAATCTTTTTCTGCCTCTGATCTCTTTGCCTGTCTTTGCAGGCTGGGAACTGTGTCATTTGAGGTGGAGGCTATGTTAAAGGTGGCTCGCTTTCTTTGCGGGTCAGTTGAATTGTAGGCCTTTCCTCCCCTTTTTACCGTAGCTTAGTTCTGTGAACAAATTCTGTCCCTTAACTCAGTTCTACAAACTTCTGCCCGTCTCCGTTGGGGCGTACTCCGCTGATACTACGATTGTTGGTTGCATTGAAGCCTCAGAGAGAGAGAGAGAGAGAGAGAGAGAGAGAGAAAGAGAGAAAGTTTGCACCGGTCAGTTGCCTCCACCACGGATGCATCACCTGTCGTAATTGTTTTTGTGAATGAAGCCGCAACAGGTCATCTAGTTTTTTTCTGTAAATAGCTCTAAGGAGGGATTTTGGAAGTTTTCAGGTTTCTCTGCTAGCACAACACTTGGAATGGGCTTCAACAGCATCATTTTTCGGGTGGTCCTTTATGTCAAATCTCACCCTTTTTCAGAAACCATGAAAACAGCATTGTGGAGGCCGGATTCTTTTGTTTTCGGGAGGAGGAAAAGAAGTCATAATCAATCAAATCACTGTTTTCTCGCTACATTTCCACTTAGCCACCAGCCAGCTGCATTCTAATGTGAATACTTGGTGCCTCTCTGTGTTGTCATGTTCACTTCAGTACATGACTCCACAAAAGAAACATGAGACTGTTTTGTTGGACTTTCACCGACTTTCACCGACTCGTCAGGAGGTTGAGCCCCGACAGTCTCCTCAGGATGCATTTGTGTGTGTGTGTGTGTGTGTGTGTGTGTGAAGAAGGCACTTCACGAATACTTTCGCCATCTTCTGTGTGTGTGTGTGTGTGTGTGTGTGTGTGTGTGTGTGTGTGTGNTGTGTGTGTGTGTGTGTGTGTGTGTGTGTGTGTGTGTGTGTGTGTAAAAATCAGATCCCACGGCAAATCCATGCCATGTACACCACCACCACAGTGGTACACCAGACCCTGGTCATGTCCAAACTAATGCTCTCTGCTGCGCCAACTCATCAGGAGGCTGAACCCTCGACAATCTGCTGAATCTCCGTATTTGATGGTTTGGGTCATGAACCCTTTGACCCTTGTTGAAGGCAGACTGTCCCCAAGCGGAACATTGCAGCGGGCAGCAACTCTATGGAGCACCAGGCAGCACAGTAGAGGCAACACGGCTGCACAACGCCAAGAACGACTGCGAGGAACGACATGGCACGCAGGACATGCAGCACGGCAACCGTGTAGTGAAGCACAAGGCAACACAAGCAAGGTAGCCACACTACAAGGTACGACAGGGCGAGCGGACCAGCAGCTCGGCAAACGTGGAGCAAAGCACAAGGCACCAGCAACAAGGCAACCATCCAACAAGGCCTGCAAGCAGCAAACATGGAAGGTACGGCCTGCGGATGGGCGGCGAAGACAACATGCAAGGCATGCAAAGAGTGCCAGGCACTCCAAACGAGGAATGACCAACTGTTTGGCACTGCTTAGAGGTGCTTGCTTCGACAGGGATAAAGTACCTCGAAAAAATTGAAGAATGAAAGACAGAACACGCAGAGAAAGACATACAAAACTGATCGAGTGTGTGTGTGTGTGTGTGTGTGTGTGTGTGTGTGTGTGTGTGTGTGTGTGTGTGTGTGTGTTGTCATATTTGCTATAAAGTAGTATAAACTCAAAAAAAGCATGACTGCGCCAGACTGTTTCATCGGACTTTCACCAACTCATCAGGAGGTTGAACCCCGACAGTCTGCCCAGGATCCATTTGACTGGTGGATAAGGACTCACCACATCGCCCAGAGTCAGCGATAGCCCTGAGAAAAGTGGTTGACTTTACTCACACCAACCCCGCAATCCTAGTGTGTGTGGGGAGGGGCAAGGGGGGCGTGATATTAATGAGCTGCTGTGCTTCTAGTGTAGCATGTTGAGACCAGTGGAGCGGTGTTTCACAAGGACATGGAAAACATGCCCACAATCGATGCACTAAAGCGAGGCCCAAAATAAAGTCGGTAGTGAAACCACCCGGAAAACAGAATTTCAGTAAGAAGAAAAAGATGAGGATGGTGACGAACTGTTTCCTCTGACTTTTACCGAGTCATCAGAAGGCATAACCATCGACAGTCTGCAGAATCCCCTCGTAACGTGTTGAACCGTATTCTGCTTCAACCTTTGATGCAAGAGAGCACGGAAGTGGGCGAACAACAAGGCGAAGAGGAAGGAGGGAACAGCGGGGCATGGCAAGCAGTGAAGATACATGTTAAGCGGCAGCAAGGCAGGCGGTATGGCAGGCAGCAAGCCACGGCACAGGGCATGCGGGCACTTGAACAGTGAGGTAAACAGGAAGGGAACAAGACAATGAGCAGCAAGGCAGGCAGGCAAGAGGGCAAGCAGTGCAATGAGAAGCAAGGCGAGCAGGCAAGAGGGTGGGCAGCGCAATGAGCAGCAAGGCAGCAAGGCAGCAAGGCAGGCAGTAAGACACAGGGACTAGCAAACGAACAACAAGCAGGCGCAAGGCTCAATGGCAGGAGGGTAGGGGCAGTTTGGGCAGCCAAATGACAAGGAACGCAAAAGGAGAAGATGGATAACAGCTATAAGGTGAATACGTGCAAGGGAGGCCAACACAGTGAGCAGCAAGGCAAGCTGCAGCATGACACAGAAAAACATGCGCGCACAGCAAGGATCAGTGCAGCTATCAGCTACCCACGTCATATGGAAAATGCTGCAGACTGGAGGTTCACGCCACCAGAAAAGAGCCAGGGAGTCAAAACATGACTGTTTTGTCACTAGACTCACTACCAGGGAAATCAGGGACACATGCATCCTGGACACAGAAGGCCCCCAGATAGTGTTGCAGGCACTTCGGCACACCTTCAAGGAACATGGGAAAAAACAAGAGTGCAAAGTTGCAAACAAACTGGACAACTAATTAGAAGAAGAATCAAGATGAAGAAAATAATGTAAACAAGTTAGAGTAATATGATGCTCTGTGTGTGTAATACCGTCAATACGTTATTGTCGTTACAGCAGGGCCAACGGTTGGGCTGAGCAGCATCGGCTCTGGCTGCTTGGGTTCTCTGCATTGTGCTGGCATGCCCCTGGTCAAAAAATTTAGAGAAGCAGAAGGGGGCTATACAGGAATCTGGAAAGAGAACTACATTGCGGAGAATTGCACTTCGGATTTACTCCAGTGAATCTTAGGACTGACTTCAGTAATTCTCAGCCGCACTTTCTGCTTCCAACTTCAGATTGTTAATCATCGCAGGTTCTTTTTTTTTTTTTTTTTTTTTTTTCATCGCAGGTTCTGATCATGATTCAAAATTCAAATCTCTCTCTCAACATGAACAGGTCCCATGGGACCGTGGGGTTTTTCAGTAACCTTGTACGCACCTTACTGCAGGGGTTGATTGCGTGGGGGCATTTACATACTGCACCTTGGGTTTGGCTTTTACAAGTTTTATAACTTTTATTACATACTGTATCTTAGTTTCCACAGGACCACAAGCCTGCATTTTGTGCTGGCAATTTGGCGAACCTGTTTCCGCAACTGATTGGTCAAAACTTCTCAAAAGTCTTCGGCTCTTGTTTCGCGACTCTTTTCATGATGTTGTCATATTTTTGTGGTTGATTGGAAAGGTGCTCTGTCATTTCCAAGGATGGATAGTTTTTGAGTCTGCATCACCGTCAGGCCACTTTTGCTGGAGACTCCTGTGAGTCGTTTAAGCGGACAGCATGTTTCTTTGTCTTTGAAAAAGGTCTCTCCGATCATTATGCATTGTTCACGATATATGTGTCTGTACGTTTTAGCTAATCCATAGGAATGCGTTGATGGCAGTAGAGCAACATGCAATAGGTAAGTCAATCACGAACAGGGACAGGAAGGCGCTGGTGGTATCAGGTTCTGCGGCAGTTGTTTCAATAAACTGACAAAGTCTTGGAATTGGGGTGCGGTGTTGTTTGCAGGCGGGAAACACCCAAGGAAGTCACTGATTTGCTGATGCTGGCTGTGGGCATAGGGAGGGGTCTCACGGATCCCTGTGATAAGCTGGTACTCAATGTGGAAGTGGCACGTATCTTTGGATTACTGGGGTTTGAGCGCAAGGCTGCCTTCTTCTCGCGCCAGGTGGCCCAGCTTTATCAACAGCAAGACAGTAGATGGGCAGCCATGAGTGCACTTCAGGTGTTGATGATTGCTGCACCTCTTTATAGGGTTCCTATACAAAGTGCCCTGAAGCAGCAACAACATGGTTTGCTTGCGCTTACGGAGAGTGTGGTCGCTCTTTCACGAGACCAGGAGCAGAGGAGGAATGAGAGGAAAGAAGGCGGCATGCAGATCACCAAGAGAAGTAGCTCAGGGGTATCGCATGCCGTGCGAGGAGTGTTGCCGATGGAGGGGCAGTGGAACACCCTGCAGATGGAATTGCTGGGCGACATGCTGGCAGCTGCTATACGGGCACAGGACCCCATAGCTGCCTGGAGTGCGGCGGCAAGGTTGTTGAGAGGACACTACAGCTCCATCCTGCCAAATGGGCAGCTTGTCCTCTCTGCAAAGCTTGTGGCCGCAGCCGAGCGGATGCCGACAGGAAGCCGATGTCTTGATCCTGCCCTGCCGATTGTCAATCTGCACAGCTTTGTTGAGGCGGCCTCAGTGCTGCAGATTGTCAAGCGGTTCTCAGGACGGAAAGAATGGTGGGTTGACAGTGGCCAACCCACAACTCCTTTTATTTACTCTCCTTTTGCTTCTCAGGGAGGGGGTTCAGGAAGAGTAGGCAATAATAAGGTCCCACAGATTGTTTGGGTGAGTGGCGAAGTGAGCCAGGTGGTGGTTGAGCTTAGGAATCCCTGTTCATTTGAGGTTGTGGTCGATAGTCTGTTTCTCAGTGTTGAGGGTGGTTCTTACGATCCATTCCCAGTTGCGCTAAGCTTGCCAGCGAATACAGCTGGACATCTTGTCACCTTATCGGGCGTACCCCGATCTGTGGGGCCAGTCAATGTGAGAGGATGTTTTGTGCGAAGCTTTGGCGTACTTACCGAACATTTGTTCAACAACGCTGTGGACGTATTGGGTCGTAGCAAGGTGGGAGGCTCTGCAATCGTACGGTCTGGGGGTCGCCAAAGACTGGGGTCACATGTTACTGTCGTACCACATTTGCCGCTACTTGTTGCGACTGTCGCCGGAGGAGAGGGAGCAGGAGTGCTGTATGAGGGCGAGATAAGGGATGTGCAGCTCAGTCTTACGAACGTCGGTGCAGCAGCAGTGGATGAGGTACACATGTCTCTCTCTGGAAGAAATCGGGAGCAGGTCCTTTCCATAGGGCAGGACGTTTTGCAGTCAAGCTTGCCCCTGTTGCCAGGAAGCTGTGTGTTGGTGCCTATACGCCTTCGCGCTGGCAAAGCAACCATGGAAGCAAAAGGAAGCGACGGACCAGCAACCCTCAGCCGGCCCAGCACTGCACGAGCTGGCGTGAGCAATCAGAAAGCAGGGAGCACCGTTTTGACAATTCACTATGCTGGGAAGGGGCGGGCGGAAGGCTCTGCAGGGGTTGGAAACGTGAGCACAGAGGCTCTGCCACCAGGGCGTCGGCTGACAATCCCTTTACAACTGCATGTGCTGCAGGGGCTCACACTTGTCCGTGCCCGACTTCTTCCGATGGATGTGCGCCCTAGGTCGGCAAACTTCATCGTGGCAATGCCTGGCCGGAGAGGAGCAGCAGCAACAGGACATGCAAGCAAGGGTGCCGGAGGCGAACTGGAGAGGTACCCTGGTCCTGGGCCTGGACTGAGGCTGATGGAGTTGGAATTGTTCAACACAACAGATGTACTTTTTGAAGTGAGTGTGATGATTCGGCAGCAGGAAGCACACACACGAGTGCTTCCCGATGGTGAATGCGAGGAAGACCCGGTGGGAACACCAAGAATGGTGTTGTATAGGTGTCATGTTTCAGAATCTCCAGTCACAGCGTACCCTGCAACCCGCATTGACAGGGATTGCTCAGCAAGGTTGTTGATACCGATTCAACGGTTTAGATTGCGGCCAAGTGCAGGAGGAAACACACCTAGAAATGCAAGGGATAATCTGACACCGAGCATCCAAGGGCAGCAAAGAGTAAGAGGATCAAGCAGCACAGGAATGGCAGACCCAGTGAGCTCAAGGTCGTTGGCCGAGCTGGATGCCACAGTTGATTCGCTGGCCTCGCAGATATGCGTCCGTTGGCAGTCTGGACGAAATAGTACTGGCGAGCTGTCTATAAGGGACGCGATCCGTCAAGCGCTTGAACCCCCAGCGTTTGATCTGCTCTTTCCGGATCCGGTCACATTTACATTTGTTGTTGGGAGGTCAGTCACTCAGCTTCCTCAGCCAGTGTCTTCTCCATCTGCTCGAGTGTGTGATAACACGCCCTCAGGTCATGGTAACGGAAGGCCTAAGCTTCAGATCTCTGGATCGACTCTGCGGTTGGCATCACTACGATCTCCTGGCTCCTCCCCGATGGAATCGCCATCAGCAGTAAGCAAATTTGCATCGCCGGCTGCCAGCTCCCCGGTAACAGCGGTCGTAGCATATCGTGCCGCGGATGAGGGAGAAGCATCACCTCGGTCTGCAAATGCACAGGGAGGAGATCTTGTCGACCAGAAACTGCCTGGAGAGAGTTCCGAGTTCCTTTGCATGAAAGCCACGGTTCGGGAGCTGACGCCAATCGTGCTGATAGTGCGAAATAATAGTCCACAGCTGCAGAAAATGGCAGTAACGATCTCTTGTCAGGATGTTGCAGGCTCCAATTGTCTGGGTTCGGAGGCGTCAAAGGCAACAGTCCTATGGGCAGGTGAGTGTGCTTTCCTGTGCTAAGTTCGTCCTTTTTTCTTCGTCTTCTTTATTATTGCAATGCTGCATAACATATCTTTTTTCAGATTTTTTTCAATGTTTTTAAGTCAGATTTTTTTTCCTTCGGGGCGGGGGGGGGGGGGGGGAGAGTGCTAAGTCACTTCTACTTTGCAGATCAGACGGCGATGTCTTCCATATGTGTTTGTTTTACAGCTTCTCTTTCATTTCACATGCAGCCTTTAGATATTCTGGATCTGCTGGACTGTCCATTCCATTGCAGATGCATCGACTCTGTGTAATACAGTTCGATTGGCGCGATACACACTGGTCTACAACTCTACAGAGTCTACACTCCTCTGGGTTCTGACCTGCTTAAATGTTAGTGTCATCTGGTCATCTGTGCTTATATCACCTTGTGGGGGTTGACAGGGCTCTGGTCCTCTTATGTGGGTGCCATTGCCATGGGCACAACATCAGACTGGTGTATAACTTTGTATTACAACAGTAGTCTTCACCCGACTAGAACGCCCGGTCATTATAGCTGTTTTTGGGGGCAACTTCCATCTCTGTCTCTTATACACATCTAGATGTGTATAAGAGACAGCTTCTACTCAATCAGCCCCGTCTTCACCCGAATAGAACGCCCGTCATTATAGCTGTATTTGGGGCCAACTTCCAGCTCAGAAACAGCGATAATTACCAGGCATTCTATTCGGGTGAAGGCGGTAGCGGTTCTGACCCTCTTGAATGCTTGTGCCGTCTGTGCTTGTATCGCCCTGTGGGGGTTGACAGGGCTTTGGGCCTCTTATGTGGGTGTCATTGCCATCGCCCAGGGTTGTTCTCCTTTTTATTAGTGTTAGCCCCCCCTTATTATTGTATCCATCATCAGGATTTGAAGCCTTCACTGTTCATTAACAGCTACGTGTGTGACACTGTGTGTATCATTCCGCTCTGTTTATCCGTCTTCTTGTTCTCTTTCCCTTCAAAGACTAGTTCACCCGAACCTAAGCCGGCCTCCTACTGGTCTACACAGCAAGGCCATGACGCTTTGTGAAAGCGGAAGGCCACTAGTGAAAGTGGAAGGCCACTAGGGAAAGGAACAGTTGGAGGCTCACGAGCCTTGGAGGGTCGCTTCGTCATCTTAGGCTCATGTGAGCTGGTGTGTTTAACAATTGTTGTTGTTGTTGTTGTTGTTGTTGTTGTTGTTGTTGTTGTTCACCTTTGCGCTTTCGCCCCCCTTTGACAGTGGTACATATCTTGTTGCATCGATCGAGATGACATTTAGACCAGTGTGAAGTTGCAGCTCCACATTTGCCTCTCGCACCCTAGCGGCCCCCACCCGCACGCCCCCTGCCAACCCGCTTTTCACTCACTCCCTGCCTTCTTGATTGCTTTTGGGTTGTCAGTGGCTGGATTACAAATGACTGTCGTCATCGGTGATCGTTTACAGGTACCTTGACAGGTGCAGAGCTGGTCGTGGGTCCATGGAGCGAATGCATGCACAAATTTGCTCTCTACTTCCTGGTGCCGGGAAGCTACACGTTGATTGGGTCATGCTTCATGTTGAGTGACACATGGCAGAAAGCCATAGCTGACCAGAGTGATGGCGGTGCTAGGTTCAGGACTGGCATCCCAGAGGTCAGCAGTCCGCCGCTTTCGATCATCAAGGGGCTGCAGCACATTGTTGGAGAACCGTTCAAGATACGGGTTGTGTGACCCTTGATCTCTGAAGTGGGTGGCGAACAGTTTCGCAGCTGTCAAATTGGGAGTCAGCAGTCGGTTCTTAACTTCATGAGGTGGGTTCTTAACTTCTTACAGCTTTTGTTTCCCATCTTGAGAGTGCGAACGACTGTTTTGAAACCGAGCGAGCTGTAGAGAAAGGCCTCAAAGTGGAGATCTGCCAAACGTCGACTTGTGCACCCGGTTTCCCTCATTTCCCCACCCACCTGTGGGAGCGGTAGGCCTCATGGGTTGGTTTAAACAAGGGGGGTGGGGTGGGGTGGGGTGGGGTGGGAACGAGTCCAGGCAGGTGCTCGTAGAACATCTTGAGCAGGGTGCTGTGATGCTTCTGATGGGTGAAATCCTTTTCCTCTGAGGCAGTGACAGGAGGACAGGTCCGTGCTGCCGAGGGCTTTGTCTTAGGGTTTGATGCTCTGCTCTTTGCTGTCGAAGTAGGAACAGGGGTCGGACGTGGTTATGGCAGGTGGTGGTACCGTTTGGTGCGCACGAGTTCTTTTTTCTTTTTTTTCACATAAAGGGTCAGCCCATAACATTATTGTTTTAATTCGATTCCGTTCAGATTCGCAGATTCGAACTCGTAATCTGTTTTACGGACAGATACATGTGTATACCATTCAGCCACCTGGGTTCTCGACAGGAAGGTACGCGGAATTCTGCAGACTGCCGAAGATTACAATGGATATGTCTTGACTCTTGATGTTTCCACACAGTTGCTCAGTTGTGGAAACTCAGACAGAGTCGGAGTGAGTGTGCACCCGCCTTTTCTGTCAGAGTACTTCATTAGATGCGCTTGTTACAGTAGTCTCAGGAAGAGGGGCATGCAGATGTGCTTTGCTGTTAAAGATTTTATCACCCCTCTTATGGGGCTGCAAACACATGGGTTGCGCCTGTCCATTCCGTCAGTACTTTGGTAGTAGCACTCGTTAAGCCACCGAGCAAGGTCCACCGGTTGGTGTGCCAGCCTTTCGTGGACGTATGCGCCTGCCTGCACACTGTTAACTTCAAATGGTTTCAAGAGGCGCGCAGAGGGCGAAAAAGGAAGGGTCCCTAGAGTCGTAAGACAGGCGGTTTGAGAAGAGGAGGGGCGTGCATGCATCATTGGCTGTGGCTGTTGAAGATTTTCTCCCCTTGTCTGGGGTTGTCGCAGTTTTCACATGGGCTGCAGCTAGCAAAGACTCTGATTCGAAGAGTTCTTAATCGCAGAAAGAAGAGGCTGGATTGGCCATTAGCAGCAGGTCTTCTCGCATGTCATTGCTGCTTGGTTCTGCTTCACTGGTTCAGGGTCAAGGTTGCCTTTTATTATTTGTATTTCTCTTTTTGTTGAGGTTTGTCTTTTCATTGTTTTCAATATGCACCACTTTGGCTGTTCTGCATTCAAGGCACTGCCAACGATTGTTGTCTGAGCTGTTGGGTGTTTCCCCCTCCCACCCCGCCCTTCTCTTGAGCAATGTTGCAGTTTTTTTTTTTTTTTTTTTTTTTTTTTTTGGGGGGGGGGGGAGAACCCCTGTTGCAATCCACAAAGCAGCACTGTCGCTTGCACGAAAAAGTTCAAAGTTGGGTGTGTGAATTGCGGCAGCAATTAACCGCATTTTCCGTTTTTGCCACTCTGCCGGTTCTCCGCACTACGCTACTGGTAGCCCACAGGAACCTGTGCTACCAATCCTCCTGATGTCTTTTATTTTTTATTTTTATTTTTATTTTTATTTTTTATTTTTATTTTTTATATATTTATTTATTAAATTAATAAATTATTTATTTATTTTTATTTATTTATTTTCGGTGGTGGTGCTCACAGGACCCATCCCTTTTTTTTCTTTTTTTCTTTTTAATTTAATTTAATTTTATTTTATTTTTTTGGGTGATGGTGCTCACACGGCATCCCATTCCTACCTCAACATTCTTCTTCCTTAGCGGAACCCCTACTTCTCCATCTATGGGGGGCACTGTTGACCCTTACCTCGTGGGTGGAGGAGTTTTTAAAGTTATTCCGTCCGGGTGTAATGCCATGTCGCGACTTATCCTGACCAGATTTCTGCCATTTTGGATATCAGCCGTCAGATAAGCGACTCATTTTTCAGACCCTGTCTGTGGTGCCCCACAAAGTGCGAATGGAAACACGGGCAGAGTCTCGGAAATCACTAAGTGTCTGCACTTGGATTGGCTCTATTCAACCGACCGAGAAAAGGAAACTTGAGAAAACAGAAAAGGTCCTAGAGCGCCCAAGCAGGCTAGGTTTGAGCATGGAAGTAGGGAGGTCGTGGGTTCGATTCCCCACATCGTCCATTCTAATCCTCACAGCCTCCTGTGATGCGCTTCGGGATCTCCAGTGAAGATAATTGGCTTGGGCCTCCTGGCTGGCTGAAAAGCGACCATTTGCGCCTTCCAGCTCGCACCTGGTGTTAGAAGCTTGGGTGCTGCTCCCCGCACAGAGCAGATGTGGCTTCTTCATAACTTAGGAGAGATTTCCTGCCTTGGGCACGAAAAACCCTGTAGCGGATTGCTAAGCTGCGTGTAGGTAGGTAGTTAGTGGGAGATGTATCGAGAGACGAATATAAGTTAGTTTTTTGTTTAAAAAAAAAAAAAAGGTCCTAGAGCAGATCTCACAATGAAACAGAAAAAACCTACAGCAGATCTTCTGCATCACACAGAAAGGAAAATGCCGGCGCAGCCCAAACTCTGCTTTACCTTTTGGGGTAGGACCGTTTGCATTTTCCTCTTTGGGCTGCCGGCCCTGCTCCACTAAACATTCGACATACACACCTGGCCTATGTCTGGACCACATCCTTGCGCTGATCGAGCCTTTTGAATGTATTGGGACCACTACCAGACCCAGATACATTCAGATGTTGCACAGTGGAGCGAGGCCCAGTACTGAGAGAGAGTGCATGGTGGGCCTTGCTTCACAATTCGACACTCGATATGTACCTGGACATTTCCATATACATCCGGACTGTTTGAGCCTTTTGAATGTATATGGACAAGTACAAGAATCATGTACGTTCAGAATGGTGTGCAGTGGACCCAGGCTTCAGTGACAAGAGAGAGTGCACTTCGCCCATTTTTGTTGAGGCGAGACTCTGCTCGGCACAGCCCAGAAAGGAACATGGCAAGAAAATGAAATAGGCGGGTTTGCGCGGCGGCAGATGTTCCTCGTGGGCAGCGCAGAGTAGGGTATCGGCTTTGCACTCTGTCTCGCTAGCACGTGTGTGGCGAAGTGCATTCTCTCTCTCACACACATGCATGGCGAAGCGTGCTCTCTCTCTCACTCACATTTGGTGAAGCGCACTCTTTGTGCTTCGAGGGGCATAGTCCCATTCACATTTGGTGGAAAAATGAAATACGCGAGTTTGTGCGAGGTAGCGACTGCACTGGAACCAGCCTGGTGACAGGAAGTGCAGTGTGTGTGTGTGTGTGTGTGTGTTCCAGCCTTGTCATCACCGTGCGTGTTCCCCTACACATAAGGCTTATGGTTGGTTGGCGCAAGGTAGCGACTGCACTTGAACCAGCTCAATGACAGGAAGTGCAGTTTGTGTGTGTGTGTGTGTGTGTGTGTGTGTGTGTGTGTGTGTGTGTGTGTGTGTGAGAGAGAGAGAGAGAGGGAGAGGGAGGGAGAGATGGCTCCAGCCTTGTCATCAGCGCTCCAGCCTTGTCATCACCGTGCGTGTTCCCCTACACATAAGGCTTATGGTTGACCGTCCAATCTTTGTCCTTTTCATCAGCTGATGTGGAGGGGAGAGAACTTGAAAGTCAAAGACAGGGCATGAGGGCACAAGACGAATAGGGTACGGCAGGCAAATTAAGGTTGTCGGCGTCAAGGGGTTTGTGGAGGGGGTAAACCGTGGAGGAGTATCCTAAGGTAAATGGGAGGATGATGGACCAAATTTTTGAAGAGGGAATGGGCAGCCTGGATTCTGAGGGAACCAATCAGGCTATGGGATCGATTGGAGGAGGATGGAATGTCAACTAATCAGGGTGAGGATGTAGGAACCAATGAAGTGCGGGAGAAGGCACGGCAAGGCACGACAAGGCCGCGAGTTGCTAAAAGACAAAACTGCAGGTTGCAGGGGGGGGAGGGGGGGGAGCGGACAAGGTGGGGAAGGAGAGATTGGAAAGAATTTGGAAGGGATGAAAAGGGCAGAGGCGGGGGAGAAGGATAATAACAAAGGCCCTGAATCACGACAGGGGTAGGGGCCGCAGGGCAGATGTGGATGTGCCGGTGATGGAGGACAGAAATGAAGAGAGGAACGGTGACTGACAAAGGAAGAGAGAGGACATACTATATCCACATGGGCCACATCGGTTATTGGAGTAGGAGATCGGAAAGGATCCCAATGGAGGAGAGAGAGCAGTGTAAAAAGACGGGAAGAGGGAGGCGACAAACACAGGATGAGGAGGGAAGAAGTTGATGAATTATTTACTTCAGGGTGATGGTGGTGAGAGAAACAAAAGCACAAAACAACCGATGAAACTGCTAATCGCACGTTGTCGAAGACTCAATCGAACACGTCACCATTTGATCCCCATGCAAAGGTGATGAGCAAATGATGTTGATGTGAATTACACCGACACATTAAATAAAGAGGAGAGATGCAACCGGTCTGTTAACATTGCTGCTAGTAATATGGATATTCCAATTGTTAAAAAACAAAAAAGGCATGCATGCAATGGAGTGATGGGAGGACCAACTAGACTCCAGATGTGAAAAGACGACGACATACCAGTTTATATAAATAAAGAGTAAATGCGCTGAAAAATGAGCGATGAACGATGCAATCATGTCATACTACCAATCAGTATTTCGTAGTCACATTTATTTCTTTGTTTTAAACATTCCGATTCCTTCAGGGTGGAACTTCGAATGAGGACAGGCTTGCCTCCTTAAACCACCACTACCCCCGCCGTCCTAAATTATGGGGGACCGGTTGCACAGGTCCATGAGGGCTACCGGTAGCACAGTGGGGGGATCTGGCGGAGTGGCAAAATTGGAATATGCATCGAATTGCCCCCATGATTTATTCCGGGGTTGAAATGAATTTTTAATTTGTTAAAAATGTTTCTCCTAAAAAGACAACGACGAAATTTGCGGACCCTCCAAGTTTCAGAAAATTTTGAGTATTGTATTGGACGTGAAAAATTGTTGGAGTCGGAGTACTTTTCCTGTTGGCGGACACGTGATAGAGCGGCAAAAATGGAATGTGGGACGAATTGCTGTGACATTTGTTTTACGGTCTGAATTTTTTTTTCAATTTTTAAAATATTTTTCATGGAAAGTTCACGACCAAATCTACAGGCCTGTCAATTTGCAGAGTTGTTGAGTCATCCTTCTGAGCGCAAAAAATTGAGGAAGTTGGGGTACTTTTCCCTTTGGCCCACACATTGTAGGGTGGCAAAACTGAAAAATGTGATGAAATGGCGCGGCATTTATTTGACGGTCTAAATATTTTTATTTTATTTTATTGATATTTTTCCTAGAAAGATCACAATCTAATCTACAGGAACTCAATTTTTCAGATTTTGTTTTGATTATTATGAGCACGAAAAATCGCCGAAGTTGGCGCTTGAAAATTCATAGACTGAACCCGCGTGCACCTGCCAATCACCGCCCCCCTAAGAACCTAGTCCGTAAGGCCAGGAAATGTGATTTTAGGACGGAGGGGGTAGTGGTGGCTTAATGGGAAGACAATGCGCCAACCCCACTAGGATATTCTTGTTATGTCCCTCTTGCTAGCTATCTTCTCCTGCATCACTCTTGCCAATCTCTTGTTGTTTTTCCCCATGATCCCTCTTTCTCTAGAGGGTGCGTTCAATCATTCATCTTCAAATGCCCTCTCTCATGCATTCTCTCTCTCTCTCTCTCTCTCTCTCTCTCTCTCTCTCTCTCTCTCTCTCTCTCTCTCTCTCTCTCTCTCTCTCTCTCTCTTGCTCTTTTTGGCAATATATCTTTTTTTTTGTGGGTGTTTTGCTGGTTTGTGATGGGGTGTGAAACGACAGTCTGTGGAGTTTTTCATCTGGTGTTGGTGAATGATAGTCTGCTTTGATTTTCGTCATGGGTTCGGGTACCTTAAGGGCAGTGGTTGGTACCCACCTCAAGGTATCAGTTGTCGCGCAGTCGTTGATGCTTAACCACAACCGGGGTTAAGGTGAATTATCGCTTATAGTGTAATCAGTTAGGGGATTCTGCAGATTGTTGAGGGTTCAGCCTCCTGATGAGTCGGTGAAACTCCAACGAAACAGTTTGTCACATCCCCTTGTTTGTTGTCTTCTTCTCCCTCTCTGCCTACGGTTTATCAGGCAGCTCTGTTTGACAATATACACCATGATTTTGCAAGCACCTTGCTACGGTTTTCTCTGGTCAGGTCGAGCGGTAGTGGTCGGGGCCGTCACTATATGGCCATGTTGTGCCTCTAGTGCCAGCAGCGTGTCCAGAGCTAGGCTACCAGCCGGGCCGCCCGGGTCACCCTATTTTCCCGGACGGCCCAGCCGTGCAAGGACCATGGAAGGCCCTAGCAAAAAAAAACAAAAAACAAAAAAATCAGAAAAATCCGAAAAAAAACTATGTTATGCAGAAAAGTAACCTGAACAACTTTTGCCTCAGGGTCACATCGAAATTCTTTACCAATTTTAAAATAAAAAATAAAGTGAAAAAAATATTTTTATTTTTTTATTTTTTTATTATTTTTTGGCCCGGTCGGCCCCGGGCCACTCTGGTAGCCTAGGTCCAGGGTGTATTTTTTGGTTGTGACAAACCTTTCTTTGTTTCGTGGGTGTTTTGTTGGCTTGTGATGGGGTGTGAACCGGCAGTCTGTACAATTTTCCATCTGGTGTGGGTGAGTGATAAGTCTGCTTCGATTTTCATGACGGATGCCTTTGAGGGCAGTGGTTGGTGCCCACCTCAGGGTATCAGTTGTCGGTCAGTCGTTAATGCTTAAACACAGTCGGGGTTAAGGTGGATGATCACTTACAGTGTAATCGGTTAGGGGATTTTGTAGACTAATGAGGGTTCAACCTTATGATGAGTCGGTGGAACTTCGACGAAACAGTTTGTCACAATCACTCGTTTGTTATCCTCTTCTTCTTCTCTCATAAACTTTACTCAATGATATATTTAATAACTTTCACTCACACTTTGAAAGTTATTAAATATATCATTGAAAAGTGTTTGCATGTCACGTAAGTTTTTTTTTCGAATAGCGTGCATCTAACAATTGCGAGTATTATTCCACAATTTTTTTTACTCTTATGTGAGGATAGGCTACAAGTTGGGTGACAATTTTCACCAGTACATATGGTAGTCCATGTCATCTTTTATATTCACTTAACTTGAGAAGGTAATTTTCAACAACTTTTTTATTTTTTGTGAGGGAGCAACTTTATATGGTTAAATTTTTCACTCGCGGTACGTTGTCATTCATGCCTTAAAGCACCAGTACACCATACATCGACCCGCTGATGTAAGCATGAAACACCCGCACCACTTCAGAGGCCGATGATTTTCTTTTCAACAGCATCTCAAACCGCGTGGCCCCTTCGAGTTTTGTTTGTGGCGACAAAAACTTAGTGTGAGGTTGGGGTCGTGTACTGATGGTTTAAACCTATATCAGTTAGTGACTCAGACTTTGTGCTGATGTCACTAACAGCTTTGCATAAAAGTAGGTGTATGTCATATATTGACTATGCTTGTTGTTTTTTCACTTTATTATTAACTCGTATATATTCATGTGTGATTTATTTTTTATTTTTTATTTTTTTAAATGGCTCCTTCTATTATGGGGAGCATCAGTTTGGTTCCTATTCCACCGGCAAGTCGGAAAACACATTATATTACATCAGAAACTCACGCTTCCTCCCGTTTGGCTGAAGGAGCCCTGAACAACATTCATTACTCTACTATTGGTAGAGGATTGACTGTCAGCTTGCCATGACTCACTCTTTCCTCTCAGACCTGAAAAACCAGCTTTGCCAGATAGTACTATATTACCAACTTGAAGAAAGAGTTCGCCCATTATTGTTTCTTCTTGCCTGTGCTTCCCCACTCATCAGCCCTACCCGTAAGTCACGATATCCCCTATCCCCTTGAGCCTTTCCCCCTTCTTTTGAATTCTACTAAAAACCCTAAATCCTAAGCCCTACCCCTCGCTTAGGAGGTATTATTTCCTCTTTGGGTGTACCATGTTTCGCTTAGCTTAGATGTCTTTCCAATACTGTTGTCATCTGATTCCTCCCATTGGATTCTGATTTATGCCAGTCTTTTCCGCCACCTTGCCTTCCAGCAACCATAGCATGTTGAATCTCTTTCTGTTCTAATCTTGTAGGTCCTCGTCCTCTGGTAACGATCGCTTCTGGCTCAACCACCTGCTTCGGATTTCTGCCTGCAATAAAGTTTTTGTTTCTGTCCACACCTTTCATCGCGGATTGGAGAGGCCTTCAATGGTTTTGCCGCATCTTTCCTTCCAAATGACCTACAGTGTCACCTTCTTAATTAATCCAAACCACAACTGTTCTGTTTTCTTGAGATGGTCAAGGAGGTTAGTCCAAAGAAGAAGTTGGATAGGATGTTCGGGGAAGGGTGTTCTGAAGAGAGAGTCTCATAGAGCTGATGCCCGTGCCCAGTATTCCGTAGCTTCATTGCAGTAGAGTAGGCAATGTTATATGTCTTCCTGACTTCCTTCTATGCAAACAATGCATAAGTCCGAGCTACTTGGATCGTTCTTATAACATCTTGTATTTATCCATTTATGAACCGAGAGTGAAGCATATGTAATAAGCCACTGAAGGCTTCTGATTTTGATTGACTTTATCGTTTTGTATTTTTTTCAGGGGATCTGGGACAGGTTGTCAACTTCCTGTCCTAATAATTTTTGCCATCTGTTTCTGATTACCGGAGCGGTATCTTTTGTTTTAGTCAAAAAGTTTATACCCGAACTTAACTGAGTATTAATATATCGGGACCCTAGACTTGATATTGTTGTTTTTGTCTGGTATCCAATCCCATTCGGCTGGGTCGAATTCCAGGTTCCTCACTGTCGTATCTGGTCTAAAGATCTGTTTTGACCACTGACCTAGCACTCTTATTTTCCTAAGTAGATAGACCTTCATAATTACCATTTCCACATCCTTATTTATTATCAATGGCATGCCTTGGAGCGACGATGAGATCGGAAAGGCCGAAAAGACAGCCTGTGTGGTTGATCTCGGGTGCATATGAGAGAATTGCAAAGCTCTTGAGGGGGGGCGTTCTTGCACTTTAAGTCCCCACTCCCCAGACTTCCACGATATGACCTCTTTTAGGATATTTTTCAAATTTGAATGGATTCTATCAATAATATAGTGAAAGTTGGATCCTTTTTTATGACAACCTTTCAGGAGCCCGTTCAGTTATTGTTCATTTATCCACTTTTTTTTTTCTACCTTCTATAGATGACCGACTGTCCATACCCCGTTTTTGACCCAAGAGAGTCATCTTTGTTCTAAGACAAAGGGATTATTTCCCTCGTCAATCACCCAGCTGTTACCAAAAAGTGGTTGTCTTAGGACTTCATCTACGGACCTTGGCCTGTTCACCCTTTTTGGGAGAATTTCTCTTCATATCCGGATCAGGGTCAACCAATAAGGGATGGTGCATCTGTCCGCGTCTTGTGTTGGTACACCTCTCTACCTTCTCCTTCCTTTTTTGAGCTTTCATTCCCTAGTCATTATCCAGAACAGCCCAACCATGTTTTCGAGAGAGGTTACAGGTGCCAGAGCCTTGATGCTGTCGAGTGCCATTTTGTTCCATGGATGCAGTACATGTGAAAATTACGAGTTTTTTTTTTTAATTACATTTTTATATTTTGACTTATAATAAATGAAAACAAGAAAACGCTTACTTTTTGCAATTTCACTCTTTCTGTTCAACCTATGAATTATGAAATACAAAATTGACAATCGTTAAACAAATTGAACCTTCAATTCTTTGTACTTTATCTCACTTTTTTTTAGTTTTATAAAAGTTGTTTTTTTTTAATTAAAATTTGTTAATTGGAATAAAATATTTTACATTTAATTTGATTGTACCTTTAATATTATCTCATATTAAAAATCAAAATTATTTTTAAGTTAGGCTACCAGCCGGGCCGCCCAGGTCCCGGGTGGCCAGCCCGTGCAAAAACCAGGGAAGGTCCCAACAAAAAATGAAAAAAAAAACAAATAAAAATTTTAAAAATCTTGAAAAAAAAACTATGTTATGCAAAAAAATAAACTAAACAACTATTGTTTCAGGGTTACATCCAAATGCTTCACCAAATCTAAAATAAAAATATAACTTTGAAAATATTCTTTGTTTTTATTATTTTTGGCCCGGTCGGGCAAGTGACCCCGGACCATTCTGGTAGCCTAGTTTTTAAGTGAAAATAATTTGACAATCCGACAATGCAGTACTTAATGGAGTCCATACTTATTAAGGAGATGAAAAATATATTTCCTTAATATATTTGACCACAATAAAGGCTTAACTTTGATGCATTTACGGTAAAATAATGTTCATATTTGAGTCATAACAAAATTTTATTGTGAATATACTTTCACACTTAAAATCAAAAGTGGTTGGATTGCCTCTCAACTTGTAATGCAAAAAAAAAAAAAACAGTAGGAAAAAAACTCTTAACATATTTGTTATAATTGTTTCAAGATTATGGGGATTTATTTTATGTCTTTCAAATTTGAACGAATGTTTTTTTTTTTACTTACCTCATAACAAATGGGTTCAAAGCCTATCACCTCGTCATTATAATTTAGTGATCTTCGAACAAAATATTTTCCTCGCTTGACCGTAATTTCAGTCAAGTATGTTACAGCGGTGTTAGCACGAGTACATACTTGAACCAACCCTTTCTTAAAGTGAAAAAAACTAAGAAACAAAATTTCACTTGCAGACAAATATGAATATAAACGATTGTATCTTTTAAAAAAATAATTAAAAACTGCAAGAATGTTTAAGGAACCTCTTCTCGACCACTATATATAGAAGATGCGGTGAGTGTATGTTTCCACCTGGGTAGCACGGCGTACGTGTACGCGGGTTGCGCGTACACGTGTACACGTATTCCTGTACGCGACACGTACGCGCGTACACGTACTCCCGTACGTGGGAATACGTAAAACAAAAAAAAAAAAAAAACTATCATCGAAAAAATCTGAAAAAAAAGTATGTTATGCAAAACGATATTTCAAACAACGTTTGCCTAAGACTCATCTCGAAATTCTGTACCAAACTCGAGTTAAGAATCAAAGACACAAAAAATAAATAAATTGAAATAATTAAAAAAAACTAGGAAAAAAACACAAAACAGTAAAAACAAACTTCTATAACAAATATATGTTATGCAGAAACATGATAAAAGCAACTTTTGCCCGGGATTCATCCCCGAATTCCCAACCAAACTCGAGTAAGAAATTAAAAACTAAAAAAAAGGAAATGTTATCATAATAATTAAAAAACTATTTAAAAATATTTTTTTTATTTGTTAAATTTTTTTGATTTTTAAATCGAGATTGGTTTGGAATTCGGGTATGACTCCCAGGCAAATGTTGTTTGTGTCATTATTCTGCACAACATACTTTTTTATCAGATGTTTTGATTTTTTTTTTTTTTTTTTTTTTTTTTTNAGCAGGGCAGCAGCGGGGCGCAGACGAGGCCGCGCACACACTCAACCCGGAGCAAAACACCACATGGCCAACTCACATCACGAATGAGCCTCGGAAACTGTCAACTCCCACCACCCACTGAGCAAGACTGAATGGCTGCTCTATTCGTACGTAACCGGATACAACCCCCCCCCCCCCCCCCCCCCCCCCCCCCCGAAAAAAAATATCGAACTCTCCCTCGCAGTTCGTCCCCTTCTTCACTCTTCACTTCCTGCTATACACAACACAACCCCTGTTCGCAAAAGCCTGCCTGATCCGTCTACCTCTAAACCTCTGAAATATGAGTTCTATTATGGTCGAGGAAGGCCACCGGAACGCCGATGATGGATGCGAAGCGCAGAGCCGGGCGACAACTATAGGAGGGGAGACTTCGACTACAGCCACAACCTCTGTCAATTGGCTCGAGCGTAGTCTCAGCGCCCTATTTTCTGGATCGTGGTGACTACTACGAAGATCAGTGCTCAAACCGTAGCAACGGTCTGGTTCAAAGATGCAACCACTGGCGAATAGATCCTCGTGCCCCTCTTCGCTTGAACCCGCCGATCAATAGGCAAGCCTCGGACTTCGCGACCGTCCACAGCTACTCCCGTGACTAGGCGGGCAAACTCGAATAGACCTTCTCCGAGAACTGGAAAGTGTACACAACTTTCTTGTTTGGCGCTCCCGCTCAAACCGCCAATCAACAGGTAAGCCTTCAATCCCATGGTCGGCTTTACGCACCTTCCTTCAGTAGCATGAGCATCATCCCGGCCGCTGGTCGCTATATTACTGTGCCCATCATGGGCTAAATGAGTGTGAACCTTCCGCTAGACTGCGGACAGATGCATTTCACACTTTGAAGCTGACATCCCACACGCAGCCCCAACAACTCGCCGCTACTAACCGGCTTCCCCAATCCAGATTCTGCCTCCTCCAACGAGATCGCCCTGCCCCAACTCCTTAGTGCAGAGCCTCCTCTCACTCAGGTCGGTCGAGAAACGATCGAAGCTCCCTTATTTCTTCTTCCCTCTGTTTCCACCATAACCCTGGCACAGTGTCTTTCTCATCTATCTCTAATCTTGCTCTACTAACCTCAAAACTAACCGCACTATCCGTTTCGATCGGGGCAAAACCCCCGAGATCGCATCTTTCCCCACCCGATTTCGTCAAGAATCGGGTGCAATAGAAGATATCATCCTCCTCTACTCCCTCACTCCCGCCATATCCCGCACACCGTTTCTTCCTCCTAACTATGTTTCTACTAACTTGATAACTAATCTAACCTCATAGTCGTGTTCGCCCGGGGTTAAAACCCCCGGATCGTCTCTCTACTCGCACAATTCCGCAAGGAATCGAGCGAGCTATGCATATCCCGCTGCGCCATGCCCTGTCTCCACTCCGCCACCCCGTTCTTCGGTGTACATGCACCTGGCGCGATTCGTCGCCCAGGTCCACTCCTCTCCTTCACTGCCCTCACCCCCTGCTCCCCGACGCTCCACTCTGATACGGCATCTGGGCTGCGGGCGCTGTCCCTATCGCACGTCTTCTACCTCCTTCGCCTTTGTCCTCCCTCACTGTGTCCGAATGCACCTTCCGTCGGGGCCCGTCTGGATTCACTTGCCTATTCTCCTTCGTCCCCGTCTGCGCTCGATCCCTGTCTTAGCATTGTTCGCCCGACCGCTCCCCTGTTCCTCTGATCGCCTTTTGCCTCCCTACGCAACACCTCGGCTCCGGCTCTCTGTCGGGCGACAGTCCGACTAGGTCTTTCGCCGCTATTTCTGAGTCCAGCGGCGATTTGCACGGTGGTGCTCCTGCGAGCCCGCTCCTTTGCGCCCCTGGCGCCCGCTGTCGCCGATACGAGGGGCGATGCGCCGACCAAAACAGGTAGGTCCCTCCTCGCTATTGCGGCCTCCGCAGGCCGGATACAACCTACTTACGAACACTAGCTGCGACCTTCATCCATACAACCCCGACCCCTAGCCTAGACCCCTAAGTCAACTGATACAGGTAGCGGTCGATGGTCAAGCCCGCTGAAAAGTGTGGCCTGCCTCAGGCGGTCGAGGTCACCCCGCCCCTTCAGCCTCTCAGCGGGCAAGCCCCGTTCCGACTCCTCATAGCAAGCCGTGGAGCCGAGGGCGCGAGCCTGCTATATGCCCTCGCGCGGCCCAGGTGAAACGGCCCGGTGCAGGTCCTTTTGCGGTGGTCGCAAGTATGCAAATAGCAACCTTGAAGGTCGACGGGGAGTCGGGTTTCCACGTAGACCACCCGTAAGTCAGACAACAAGGGGCGCATGCTCAAAGCCCTCGACCGCCGACGGCCTCCGATTTCGACGTCGCGGCCGAGTCAAGAAACACCGGAGCAAAATAATAATATGGCAATAAATAAAAAATATTTAATACTTCTTAACCGTCAAAATATGATGAACGAGGAGAAAGAACGAGCTACTACCATTCTTATGCCGCCAACGGCAAAACCAAGGGGGATAGCCCCGCCGGGCCCCTCGCGCCACTCTGATGCCCCCGCGTCGCTGCCGCTCGACCTCGATCCATGAACCCCCTTGACGAAAATCTGATACTGTAACCAATAGCGCTAGACCCAAGACTGGGTCTAGCTCTAGCGGACGCCTAAATAAACGGGCACTGCGCGGCGCGCCAAGCTACCGAAACACCTACTTGTTGTCGATGTCATTCTCCGCACGTACGCACAGGTCGCAGACTATCACATCAGTCAACGAGACATAGTCCTTTTAATCCCTATTTAATCAGACGAAAAAAATCCGGTCGGCAATCACGTCGATTCCTCAATCATCAATCAATTAAGAAGATCACGCACGCCTCAAATCCGCGCGCCCACACACCCTTTACTCTAACCAACCATCCGGTTAACGTAAATCACAGACACAGCCGCGCCCCGCGCGGTATACTTAAACCTTAAACTAACTTATTTTCCTGTCACTTGCAAAATCCAGGGCGGATACCCTTGTAAGGGTATTCGCGCCGACAGCGGCGGGCGGAGGCGGGCACAGGACAACGGGGGAGGCGGCGGGCGGAGGAGGTGGCGGGAGGAGGCAGGCGGAGGCGGGCAGAGGTGGGCGGAGGCAGGCGGAGGCGGGCGGAAGCGGGCGGAGGCGAGCGGAGACGGGAGGAGGAGGAGGCGGGCAGAAGAAGAAGAAGAAGAAGAAGAAGAAGAAGAAGATTGATTGATTGATTGATTGATTGATTGGAGGCGGGTGATGGCGGAGGAGGCAGGTAGGACACCTCAATCAATCAATCAATCAATCAATCAATCCGTCGATCTTGACGGATCATTTCGTTCATGATCTGTTGATATCGACGGATCGTGAACGAAATGATGATCCGTCGAGATCGACGAATTGATTGATTGATTGATTGATTGTATGGGGCGGAGGACGACGGACGAGGCGGCGGGCGGAGGCGGTGGGCGCAGGCGGGAGGAGGAGGTGGCGGGCGGAGGCGGGCGGAGAGGGGCGGAGGCGGGATAAGAAGAAGAAAAATAATAAGAAGAAGAAGTTGATTGATTGATTGATTGATTGATTGATTGATTGGTTGATTGATTGATTGGTTGATTGATTGGTTGATTGGAGGCGGGTGATGGAGGAGGAGGCGGGTAGGACGCCTCAATCAATCAATCAATTAGTGAATCACTCACTCACTCAATCAATCAATCAATCAATCCGTTGATCTTGATGGATCATTTCGTTCAAGATCCGTCGGTATCGACGGATCTTGAACGAAATGATCTGTCGAGAGCGACGGATTGATTGATTGATTGAATTGAATTGATTGATTGATTGTATGGGGCGGAGGACGACGGAGGAGGCGACGGGCAGAGGCGGGCGCAGGCGGGCGGAGGTGGGCGGAGACAGGCGGAGGCGGGTGGAGACGGGCGGAGGAGGTGGCGCGCGGAGACGGGCGGAGGCGGGAGGAGGAGGAGGTGGGCGGAAAAAAGAGAAGAAAAAAAAAAAAAAAACAGTAGATTGATTAATTGATTGATTGATTGATTGATTGATTGACTGATTGATTGATTGATTGGAGGTGGGTGATGGCGGAGGAGGGGGGTATGACGCCTCATTCATTCAATCAATCAATCAATCCGTCGATCTCGACGGATCATCGACGGATCATTTCCTCCAAGATCTGTCGATATCGACGGATCTTGAACGAAATGAGCCACCGAGATCGACAGATTGATTGTTTGATTGATTGATTGATTGATTAATGGATGGATGAATGGATGAATGGATGGATGGATGGATGGATGGATGGATGGATTGATTGTAAGGAGTGGAGGACGACGGAGGAGGCGACGAGCACAGGCGGGCGGAGGTGGATGAAGAAGAATGAAAAAGAAGAAGACGAAGAAGAAAAATGAAAAAGGAGAAGGCGAAGAAGAATGAAGAAGACGACGAAGAAGAACAATGAAGAAGAAGAAGGTGAAGAAGAAGAATGAAGAAGAAGAAGGTAAAGAAGAAGAAGAAGAAGAAGAAGAAGAAAAAGAAGAAGAAGAGGAGGACGAAGAAGTAGTGGACGACGAAGAAGAGGACAAAGAAGAAGAGGACAAAGAAGAAGAGGACGAAGAAGAAGAGGATGAAGAAGAAGGACGAAAAAGAGGACGAAGAAGAGAACGAAGAAAAAGAGGACGACGACGAAGAAGAAGAAGACGGAAAAGAGGAGAAGATGGAGGTGGACTACAAGGACAACGACGAAGAAGAAGTAAAAGACGAAGAAGAACAATTTTGAATTTGAATTTGAAAGAGCGAGGCCAATCGCTACCCGTCCATGCCTTAGTGATAAACAGAACAACACCTGCACGGACACTCAGCTCAACGCGCACATTCCCCGACGCGTTTCGCCTGGCTCCGCACCAGGACTTCTCAAGGGGCATCCGCTCTCCAGCATCCACCGTGGCGATCCTTCCCAGAGCAAAGAGGGTCGTTCTGGCCTTGCCCGCAGTCATATAACAGGCCCAGCTTCCACGTCCGCACCCGCGGCCCACGACGCTGCAACTGACTGGCGGGTGTCGACTGGACTCACTCGTAACTGACCTGGCGTGCACGTAGGCAAGCCCTTCCTTCCAACAACCTCACGTGTGCGCCTCCACACGCGCTAAGTATTCAAATTTGCACGTGCACTGGCTGTTGGTACGGGCTCCCTGTTGCGAAAAGGGCTCACAGCTCTAGCTTTTATATCCCAGGCCAGATTTATGCACTAGATTCATACCATTCTGAACCCTCCAGACCACAAACCGGTTCCGACACTACTGGCCCCGGTGACGCTAGACTCTCCCTACTTCCTACTATCCTGCTATCATAGTATACACCCGGTGCTATTTGATACCGGCCTACTTAGTTACTACCTCATATTCGTTTCTCGTCTACCCCTGCCTCCTGTCTCTCCCCTTAGTACGTGTCAGCTACCGAACTACACCCCTTTTTTTTCCCCCACCCCGGGCCCATCTTTTCCTGCTATTAACCTACAGCCCGGTTTTACTTTTTTTGGGGGCTCTTATCTTACTTTATTTGTACAACCCAGTCGTAACTAGGACCTACCACCCTGTCTCTCGCCCAACCCTGCTCGGCAACTACACCTAGCTATCTACAATATGGTACACGAGCGCTTCCCCATTCCTTCTACATCTCCTTCCCTTGTAGCACCTGTTTAGCGTCCTTGCTCTTCTGCTTCACCTCGAGGTGCTCAATCTTCAGTGCTCCAACCAGCTGTTCGGTCAGCGCTTTCATCGCTGCCCCGAACGAACCGGTGGCTCTGGCRRATACCGTCAKAGCATTGGAGAARAGCGTCGGGGGGTACCCCCGGCGCTTCAGCTCAATGCTAATGGAGAGCGTCGCTGGGACTCCCGTTGCTGGGTCACTAGCATGGTGCTTGATCCTATGTAGTGCAGCCACTACCGCACCTGCCTTCACTCGCTTATCAGAATATGAAGAGAAGTCATGGAAACATCTGAAGGCAAGGGGCTCCTCMAGCGTGGCTCCTTCATTTTTATGTCTGGGGCGAATGGTGAACGTGACCGGGCCTGGTAAAGCTGCCACCCTCATTCCCTGGAAATCCCAGGAGTTGGAGCCATCATCAGTTCRTACCAGCACCARCTGCTTCYCATATGTCTCCTCAAATTCCTRACGGATAGCTTTCGCWGCCTCTATACTCCGGCAGYYATACATGTCACATGCCACCACTACTGTGACGTCGTCCACCAATCTGACCCCGTGCACCAGCTTCTGATCAGCACCCAGYGAGGTTATGAAGTCAACCTCCTGCTTCGCRCATAACACACACGCTAGCGAGGGGCTGGAACTCTTCCCCATCGGTATCCCTACAGCCTGCTTAAGGATCTCTGCCCTGCACATAACATACGTGTTGTCCAGTTCAAAAMTGACCATTCGCCGGATCTGGCTAAAYTTGACAACCACGTAACCTGGTCCAAGGCTCCTCTGGTTGAGAACCACAACCCTGCCTCGCCTACTAAGGCTCATCTTGAAAACACCTTTCACCTCCCACTGCTGCAGCAGCCAGTCCACAGTTAGGGCTATCGCATGGTGTGGCAGCGATGTGAATATCTCCTTGATGTCAAAACTAGCTGTCAGGGCCATCGATCTTTCTCCGGACACACTGAGTTTCCGTCCGGTYGCTTCCAGATTCTCTTTCAGCAACGYTGTAGCCTTGAGGTTGAAGTGTCTGGCTTTAGGTACTTTTTCAARCAGRRAGTTGAGCGYGYRTGCTAGCCTTCTCCCTGCGGTCTTTGCGCCTTCTGCACAAGCTGGCGCGATGGGYCTCCACCTCGTCAGGTCCTTATGCTTGGGCAAGACATATGCTTGTCCAATCCTGGTTGCCGGGTTTCAGGCCCCAATCGCATCAAGGCCCAGTCTTCTGAACTCCGTCTTAATCTGTATCAGAATATCATTCTCAGACTTATCCGGGATCTTCTGGTAAGCCACATTCTGGTTGAACATCAACTAGAGACCAAAGTGGTATGTGGAGGGACACATGACTACCATGTCCCCATAATTCCTGTCCAGTGGGACCACCACCAAGTGGCTCATCGTTGCCTCGCGCACTTGCTTTTCTGAGGACGCCAGTCTCGTCTTTGCTCATTCTGATATGCAATCCTGAAAACAGGGCTGGTCTATCAAGTGAATCTGGTCTCTCTTCATAACTGCTTTCAAGAATCGTTCCACTACCTGTTGCACCTCTGCCTGCCTGGCATCTCCTTCACTCTGCAGAATATTCTTCCCGTTATGCAGAAACGTGGGAACCATTGGACACTGCGCAATGTGCGCCAACACATGCCCCTCTTCCCTCGGCAGTTGATCCTGGCCACAGGTACAGTGTCCACTCTCCATCGTTGCCACCATTCGATGGTTGGCGAGCACCTGCTCCACTGTCTTGTTTTTCTTCCACACCACTCTCACCCGCCCTCGTAACACCGTCTTCAAAATCGGGTGGATTCTGCTCTTGTTTACGCATAGCACCACAGTATCATGTAACTTCCTCTTCTTCAGCCGATGGCTATACTTCACACCCACGTTAACCTTCATCCTGATATTTACACCGGTCCTCTTCCTAATTACTGCAACGATTTTCTCTTTGAGGGCCCTCCTCGTAGACTTGGTCTTGAACTCCCTTGCACATCTATATAAAAACACCAACTTAGGTACACTGAAGTACTTAAGTTCCGCTTGCTTCCTCGGAATATGAAGTAGCAGCCGCAAATATCCTTTACCTCGACACCTTGCACTCATGGTCTTGATAATCGGTGTCACTTCGAATGTGCCTCCTCTTTCTAGAAGTTGCTTGGACCTTCCCAGGGGATGCTTCTCTCCACCGCCGAAGACGGTCGACGTTCCGAACAACCTCCTGATAATCGACCATTTCTCACCCCACACCTCGCCGCCAGATGACACAAACTTCAACTTCTTCGTTCCTGTTGCGAAGGTTTCCTCTAACAGTTCAACCAAGATGAAATACCGCCTCTCCCCTCCCGCACGTAGGAAGGACAAGAGCCCTGTTCTCCCTGCTGGCGCAATTGTCCTTCCCTTCATCCTTTCTTTCTTACCAGGCCTTGCCTTGCGCTTCGCCCCAGCATTTCTACCGACCACATTAAGTGTCGGCGAGAATCTACCTATGAGAGATTTCTCTAGCACCTGCAGTCCGTCCCTGGCTCCCGTCGCAATAGGGAGGACTAGGTACTTCTGCCATCCGAAGACTTTCAGAAAAGGATACAACTTGGGGGCGTGTCCTTTGTTACCAGACACAGTACATCGGATATGTTCCCACCATCTTTCCCCCGCTTCGCGAATCGTTTGCCCTATGTACATTTTCTTGCACCAGGGTGACAACACGCAGTACACTGCGGGCCCTCTTATCATGTCCTGCGGGGGTAACCGTAAGCATTTTCTGAGCCCACGGGACCAACCCACTCACCACCAGCAGAAGGAAAATTGCAATCAGCATTTGCTCAACATTAATCCTCGGATTTGTTAAGCCATACGTCCCCCAGACGGTTTCCCTGAGCCCCATATATAGCACGAGCTTGTCCCAGAGGTACCTCGCTGGGGGGGTACACCGTCAAATAGCATGTGGCGCTGTGTCAACTCCCTACAACATATCTTCCTTATTACTCCCGTTGCTATCCGCTCCTGTGAGCCAACCATCGTACGCCGCCCTTGCCTCAGCTGCCGCCAATTCCTTGACCGCCTGATCCTTCAACACCCATTTTATATTCTTCGTCTTGCACATCTGTTTAAGTTCAGAGGCATGCTTCCCTTGCAAACTCTCACGCATCTCAAGTACAAAATCAATCACCCTTTGTCTGGAGCATGAGGCTACTACTCCTTTCTTCCTTGCATCAACATTCGCTGGTTCCTTACCCTTCCTTGAAACCGCTGTCCTTCTCTTGGTGATAGGTGCTGCAGTGCTCCTCTCAATGACACGTTCATCTCGTTCGTAGTCATCGAGGTTGAGCCTCCTCTTCGGGTTCGGATATTGCTTAACACTGGGTCTTCTTGGACTCTCCGGGTCATCTCGTTCCAATAACCTCCGCAGACTGTCGTGCTCTTCTCTTCAAATGTTGTCAGCGTCATTTGCACATGCTCTTTGATCTTCTCTTCCAGGGCAATCATCTGCTTGGTGAATGCCTGCGCCGCTGTTGCTTCCATAATCGCCTGTGCTCGTCGTTTCTCCGCTTCCTCTCTTTGATTCGCTTCTTCCTCCTTCTGTCTCTCCTCTTCTTATCACTTCTTCTCTTGCTCGACTCTTTCCTTCTCGGCTGCCTCCCGTTGTTGACTATCAACGAACATGAGTAGTTTGTTCATCCGATCGTCTTCTTCATTTCCTTTCTGCTGATTGTAAGTTCTCTGTCCGTAGCTTCCATGCGCCTGTCCTTGCCCGTACCTCCCGTTCTGCTTATGAGGGCAATCACGTGCGAAGTGCCCGTACTCACCACAATTATAACATGGCCCTCCCGGTCCCGTTGTTGGAGGTGGGGGAGGGGGAGGGGGAGGTGGGCCAGGGTTGTAGGCAGGTCCCCCATACCCGGCTGGGTAGGGGTTCGATGTCGACTGCGGAGGATACATATCAGACTGCAGGGCTCCGTCGACTGCACGTCTAGCTGCGAGGCAGCTTGTCTTCACAGAAAACTCACTTAGGATACGTCAACGTCCAGAACTTTAATCTCCTCGTATCTTCTCCGTTTCTCAACCCCAACCAACTTTACGCGAACTTAGACGCACTTGTCTTCTCAGTACATAATACAACACGACCACCCCACGACGCAGTCTGACAGTTATTCCAGTTGGCTCAATCAGCTTCCCGTCTGTAAGCAACCGTCAACCAGAAGCTAATCAGTAGCATCCCCGTCTGTGCTCTTCTGCCCCCGTTGGTGTTCTACCTGCCAGCCACCCGTCTTCTCGAACGGAAACTCGATGTCTCCACGTAATCTCAATTCTTAGAAGTCCGTGACTGCTCACCCGTTCTATCTTGGTCAGTTACACTTGACAAGATCAAAACTCTACTCAATCTTAAACAGTAACTGAAGCAACGCACGTGTCTTCTCAGTTTTCCAACTACGACCAGTTGCGGACTCACTCATACCACGTAACTCATTCCCTACTTACACCGTCTTTCACCTCCACTCTTAACCGCCTCACTTACGTAGCGTCAGCTCGTATTCCGCCCTGATTAGAAGTACCACCGACGCGTGCTCGCCTGCAAACTCAAGTTTTTCTCTTCAGCTACTATACCTGTCTAGACTTCACCCCTCCTTAAGAGTCAGGTAATACGCTATCCGTACTAGCATCCTTGTGACGATGGTCGTGGCAACCTTACCCTGTTGAACGTTAAGTAGAAACTATCATCAGTTCTCCTCTGGTACAAATAACTACCTACATACAGTCAAGACACAAGTACCGCCCTTAGCCCCCCGATAACGTACAACAACAAAATTCCCACGAGAAATGAAAGTTGAAAAAACATTCCATAAAAGAAAAATCATGTATATTTATAAATTATCGTTTCAATGTTTGTCCAATTCCAAAATTTTCAGTTTTATTTGATAAGTTTCCGTCTAAATATGATCTTTCCCTTCCAACTACATCCATTTGTTTAACATGGAATGAAAAGTCTGGACGAGTTTATCAAATGTTTTAATTCAACTTTCATTCTACTATAACAAATATCTTCTAATTTAGATTGGATTAACCTATTTATGACTGAAAATCCTTAATTAGAATGACAGTCCAATTAAAATATTTCATGAACTCATCCTGACTTTCATTCCATCTCTAGCATGCAGTTCAAATAAGAAGGGATACCCCATTCTTGGAAGGAAAATTTTAAAGTAGACGGAAAATTTTTAAATTAGAATGACATTTTTTAAGCTGGAATGAAAATTTAAAATTTAGAATGTAATTTTACTATAGAATGATTATTTAATTCCGGGAAATTTTTCTGTTTACAAAGCAAAAACCGTACAAGCCTATCCTCCAAACCCTCTCTCTCCTTTCACACATGGACATACATCAGAACCTTACAGCGACACTTTCTCTCCTCCTAACATACACAGGGTCCACCCTTAGCACGCTGTTACCACAAAAACTAACTCCGTTAAGAACAACCCCCGATCACTTTCGCCGCTCGCGTCTTTCGCCCGTCTCCACCACGCCCGACCAGCGTCCGGCCAATCACTCACCAGCTTATCATACGCACTTACAATTAAATATGCACAGTTACACCACGAAAATAGTAGCACTAATAACTAACTACGTAAAACCCCAGTCTCACCACTGACATACTTCCTTACGTATACCAAACTTGTCTGTCCAATGTAGCTCGCTGGGTGTCTGTTCTACGCTCCATACGTGGCGTCGTATGCTTCATACCAACTACTGAACATCTTTGCTCGGCGTTTCTCGCAACACAGACAATCACCTGAACTTCTCGCTACCATGTGTATCGGGCATCCCCCTGCCGCGACCTGTCGCACGTCTCACCAGCTGGAAAACTGCGCCTTCCTGTACGTCTTGCTGGAACTCTTCACTTCAACCGTTGAACGTGACCGTCTGTCTAATGTAGTTCGCTAGTGATCAGCTCTATGCCCTGTATTCACCCCAAACTGATCTTCTCAGCTCGACACTTATCTCTACAAAGACGATCACTCGGAACTCACACTAGCGCGTGTATCGAACTTCTCCTGACCTCGACGTGTCGCACGTCTCTCCAGCCGGAGAACCACCCGTCTTCCTGCACATCTTACTAAATCTCTCCCCATAAACTCACAGGGCAGCTCGTTGAAGAACCACACATCGCTCTACTCGCCACTCCGTAACTACGATCGTGTGGCTCTCTGCTCACCTTGCAGGAGCTCTCACCTAACCGTTGAACAGAGCCACCCAAGTAGCTCGTCAAAAACTACGTAGCTCTTTACTCACATCTCCGTAGTTATGATCGCCTGTTCTCATCGCTTTTGTATGCGTCATACATTAAGCGGTACATACCACCCTCCGGGTATTGTTGGCTGTATCTACTTCCTCAAAGTTGGACATTCACTATATCACCCGTCAGCTTCTCTTCGCCAGCTCGTCACACCTCACCGTTGTCATTACTGGCACCTTGTCAGCATTCTTTTCCTAATTCTACTCGTAATATTCACCTTTCTTTCTCTTAAACCTATCTTCGTCTCCTTCCTCTCTTCTTACTTTCATTCTCTGCTCGTAACACTCTATGCCGATGTAGACGTAACCACCAGGACGAGTACGACCACTCGTATGGTTGTTGCGCATTCAAGAATTTCAAAGAGTGAGGCCAATCGCTACCCGTCCATGCCTTAGTGATAAACAGAACAACACCTGCACAGACACTCAGCTCAACGCGCACATTCCCCGACGCGTTTCGCCTGGCTGCGCACCAGGACTTCTTAAGGGGCATCTGCTCTCCCGCATCCACCGTGGCGATCCTTCCCAGAGCAAAGAGGGCCGTTTTGGCCTTGCCCTCAGTCATATAACAGGCCCAGCTTCCACGTCCGCACCCGCGGCCCACGACGCTGCAACTGACTGGCGGGTGTTGACTGGACTCACTCGTAACTGACCTGGCGTGCACATAGGCAAACCCTTCCTTCCAACAACCTTACATGTGCGCCTCCACACGCGCTAAGTATTCAAATTTGCACGTGCACTGGCTGTTGGTACGGGCTCCCTGTTGCGAAAAGGGCTCACAACTCTAGCATCTTATATCCCAGGCCAGATTTATGCACTAGATTCATACCAATCTGAACCCTCCAGACCACAAACCGGTTCCGACACTACTGGCCCCGGTGACGCTAGACTCGCCCTACTGCCTACTATCCTGCTATCATAGTATACACCCGGTGCTATTTGATGCCGGTCTAATCAGTTACTACCTCATATTCGTTTCTCGTCTACCCCTGCCTCCTGTCTCTCCCCTTAGTACGTGTCAGCTACCGAACTACACCCCTTTTTTTCCCCCCCACCCCGGGCCCATCTTTTCCTGCTATTAACCTACAGCCCGGTTTTACTCTTTCTGGGGGCTCTTATCTTACTCTATTTGTACAACCCAGTCGTAACTGGGACCTACCACCTTGTCTCTCGCCCAACCCTGATCGGCAGCTACACCTAGCTATCTACAATATGGTACACGAGCGCTTCCCCATTCCTTCTACATCTCCTTCCCTTGCAGTACCTGTTTAGCGTCCTTGCTCTTCTGCTTCACCTCGAGGTGCTCAATCTTCAGTGCTCCAACCAGCTGTTCGGTCAGCGCTTTCATCGCTGCCCCGAACGAACCGGTGGCTCTGGCRRATACCGTCAKAGCATTGGAGAARAGCGTCGGGGGGTACCCCCGGCGCTTCAGCTCAATGCTAATGGAGAGCGTCGCTGGGACTCCCGTTGCTGGGTCACTAGCATGGTGCTTGATCCTATGTAGTGCAGCCACTACCGCACCTGCCTTCACTCGCTTATCAGAATATGAAGAGAAGTCATGGAAACATCTGAAGGCAAGGGGCTCCTCMAGCGTGGCTCCTTCATTTTTATGTCTGGGGCGAATGGTGAACGTGACCGGGCCTGGTAAAGCTGCCACCCTCATTCCCTGGAAATCCCAGGAGTTGGAGCCATCATCAGTTCRTACCAGCACCARCTGCTTCYCATATGTCTCCTCAAATTCCTRACGGATAGCTTTCGCWGCCTCTATACTCCGGCAGYYATACATGTCACATGCCACCACTACTGTGACGTCGTCCACCAATCTGACCCCGTGCACCAGCTTCTGATCAGCACCCAGYGAGGTTATGAAGTCAACCTCCTGCTTCGCRCATAACACACACGCTAGCGAGGGGCTGGAACTCTTCCCCATCGGTATCCCTACAGCCTGCTTAAGGATCTCTGCCCTGCACATAACATACGTGTTGTCCAGTTCAAAANTTTATGTCTGGGGCGAATGGTGAACGTGACCGGGCCTGGTAAAGCTGCCACCCTCATTCCCTGGAAATCCCAGGAGTTGGAGCCATCATCAGTTCGTACCAGCACCAACTGCTTCTCATATGTCTCCTCAAATTCCTGACGGATAGCTTTCGCAGCCTCTATACTCCGGCAGTTATACATGTCACATGCCACCACTACTGTGACGTCGTCCACCAATCTGACCCCGTGCACCAGCTTCTGATCAGCACCCAGTGAGGTTATGAAGTCAACCTCCTGCTTCGCGCATAACACACACGCTAGCGAGGGGCTGGAACTCTTCCCCATCGGTATCCCTACAGCCTGCTTAAGGATCTCTGCCCTGCACATAACATACGTGTTGTCCAGTTCAAAAMTGACCATTCGCCGGATCTGGCTAAATTTGACAACCACGTAACCTGGTCCAAGGCTCCTCTGGTTGAGAACCACAACCCTGCCTCGCCTACTAAGGCTCATCTTGAAAACACCTTTCACCTCCCACTGCTGCAGCAGCCAGTCCACAGTTAGGGCTATCGCATGGTGTGGCAGCGATGTGAATATCTCCTTGATGTCAAAACTAGCTGTCAGGGCCATCGATCTTTCTCGGAACACACTGAGTTTCCGTCCGGTTGCTTCCAGATTCTCTTTCAGCAACGCTGTAGCCTTGAGGTTGAAGTGTCTGGCTTTAGGTACTTTTTCAAGCAGAAAGTTGAGCGCGCATGCTAGCCTTCTCCCTGCGGTCTTTGCGCCTTCTGCACAAGCTGGCGCGATGGGTCTCCACCTCGTCAGGTCCTTATGCTTGGGCAAGACATATGCTTGTCCAATCCTGGTTGCCGGGTTTCAGGCCCCAATCGCATCAAGGCCCAGTCTTCTGAACTCCGTCTTAATCTGTATCAGAATATCATTCTCAGACTTATCCGGGATCTTCTGGTAAGCCACATTCTGGTTGAACATCAACTAGAGACCAAAGTGGTATGTGGAGGGACACATGACTACCATGTCCCCATAATTCCTGTCCAGTGGGACCACCACCAAGTGGCTCATCGTTGCCGCTAGCTCGCGCACTTGGTTTTTTGAGGACGCCTGTTTCGTCTTTGCTCGTTCTGATATGCAATCCTGAAAACAGGGTTGGTCTATCATCTGGATCTGGTCTCTCTTCATGACTGCTTTCAAGGATCGTTCCACTACCTGTTGCACCTCTGCCTGCCTGGCATCTCCTTCACTCTGTAGAATATTCTACATGAAAGACCTCACGAGTTGCGGCGGCTGGAAACATCACTGATTAAATTTATCAACGATGACCATCATTAGGCCCAACCCCCAAAGAATGCAGCATAAGGCTATACTTTTTTTTTTCAACAACATAGAAGTTAATGGTAGTTTAAAATATTATTATTTTTTTGATACGAAATAACTTACCATATATATTAATTAAAATCAAAATAAAATTTATACTTCCAACAATAAGGAGAAAAAAAATTAAGACATTAAACATACAAAGAAATATTCTTTGAAAGCTCTATGAAGTGTGGCTCAGTAAGGGAGGAAGGGGTCATTTTCCAATATTGTATGAATATTTTAAAAATAAAACCTTGTCATTGCTATTTTCTCCCCCCTCACCCTCTCTCATTTTCTTGAATACCCCCTCCCCCAAGGTTGTATAATCAAACGAACCATAATGAAACTTTATCATCACTACACTATCCACTGCCTTGTTGTTCCTTCTCAACGTTTCCTCATTCACCAACTCTACATTGAGGAGGTGGTAAATGAAGGAAAGGAGAAGGGGGAAGAGGTGGAGGAGGAACAATGAAAGAAGAGGCATGAGGCGAGAAAGGAACAAAAGAAGGATAAATGAAAGGGGAGTATATATGTAAGGTGGACAATTGAAGACAATTTCCTTGAGGAGTGTTTGGTAAATTGATGAGTATGGCAAATGAACGTCTTGGGCGGCAACGAAGGGGCGGATAGGGACACTTTTGGAAAGGGAGATCCAAAGTATTCAAAAATTTAATTTGGCAGTTGTTGAATGACTTTGGGTACAACAAAAGCTCCCTTGGTCGTACAGGGCTTCCAGACAAAGAGAATTCAAGAGTCTCCTTACTCCACATAGCGCGACAAATTATGCGCCTTGTACTTCAAACTAGGAGCATTACAACACCAGTGCATTTGAGCCTCTTTTTGATGAGGCAGACTCCCCCTACGCACCAAGCTTTGACAGAACACCAGCGCAACAATTTTTTTTCCCCCCTTTTCAGCTGGCACACCAAGCCATTTTGGTCCGGTAGCAGCGTTCACCCGAAATTCGTGGGTCGGCTCAATTTCGATTCTCACGTTCGCATGGGCGACGTGCTGGCTGCTTAGCGCCAAGTCTCACAGTTGCTATGTGAATGTAGAGCGGAACAAGGCCCTACCGGTCTACCCAGAGCACAGAACACACCAAGTTCAGCAATGGCCCGGGTGGAATAGCAGTCCACAGCAGGACTTCCCTCATTCCGCAATGTGGCTCAGAACCCTTACCAGGGTCTTTGGAATGAAGGGCATGCCCCACAGTGCAATGTTAGTGCTATGCTATAGCGCGAATGTCGCACCAGCTTGGCTTGGTGAATGTGGAGAGTGGAACGAAGGCCCTACGGGTCTGCCCAGAGCACAAAAGACAACCAGTTCACGAATAGTCACTGCTCGAATAGCCAAACTCTCCATAGTACGGCTTCCCTCATTCCGCAATAAGGCTCAGAACGCTTACCAGAGGTGCTTTTGGATGAAGGGCGCGCCCACAATCGTACTTTCCTGGCTGGATGTTCCGGACTGGAATTCGACCCCGATTCCTTTTGATTGAATACGCTGTAAGCCGATAGCCCCGTGCGTTTGGAAGTCCAAAAACCGCGTGCTTCCGATGGACCGTAGGGCCCGCCCCATACTTTTCACGGACAGGTCGTCTTTGGGCCTCGCAGCACCGCTCGCCGAACGCCCTTTTTCTGAACGAATCTGGACATACCGTCCCGATACGTTCCGAATGTTGGGATTTAGCGAGTGATGTGGTGAGGCTGTTTGTCTTGACCCAGTTCGTAGGCCGGGCGGATGGTACGTGTGGGATCGGGTTGTGAGTCGCTCTTTCCCTTCATCCCTGGTGCTCGGGTTTGATCTTGCCCTATATGCCGCATTCCGACTCATCGCGCCGGTCTCTCTCGGCGGACGTTGTAATCACTCTTCGCTTGCGTTTCGCCGGAGCTTGTTAGAAAGACAGCGACAATGGTACGTAGGTTGACGTCAACGGCGCGCTCCTCTCATAGAATGCACGCATCATTGTTCGTTTTTTCCGTGTGGTGCCACTTGGCCCTGAATTGCACGGTTTGGATGTGATCTTTTGAGTTTGCTGAGCTATGGCGGTGGCGGAAGGAGAGGGAGGGGGCCCAGATTGGGCCGGTAAGGGCGGATGATGCATGGTCATGGCTGTCGTGTCCAGCACGCATTCGGATATGTCGGGGAGGAATGGGAGAGCAGGAGCGAATTTGTATAAGGGAAATGAATACCCTAGTTGTCAGTGCGGGGAGTGCTCTTTTGCACGTGTCCCTTGCAAAGGGATTGAATTCCCTCGGTAGCCTTTCTTGCTGGCTGAGGAAGCTAGCTATGCTAGGGTATGGGCTAAAGTGAACGTCTTCTGTTATCCTCGTGCGTGTGCTCCTGGATGTTCTGCTGCCTTCGGTCAAGTTGATGTGGTCCTGTTGAAGTTGCTGTTGGTTCTCTTGATATTGATATTTCTGAGCTTCGTGTCCTTACGACGCCTTTATACGATTGTGGTGATCTTTGTGGTTTGGCTGCAGGGGATTGATCTTATCGCCGGTGGTCGTAATAAGAGGACCAAGCGTACCGCTCCCAAGAGCCAAAATGTTTATCTTCAGCTGCTTGTGAAGGTACATGCTCCACTCTTGATTTCTATTTGTGCTTCTAAATGAGACTCGTGAAACAGGGGCAAATGACATCACATGTAATCGCTGCTTGAAAGAGGTCATTACCTGACCGGCGTGGTGTCTGGGAACGAACAAGAGAGTTGCTGTTGGCCAGCGGAAATCGCAATATGTCTGAACGTGGCGACATGGAAATATTGCGTGGAGATGGGAATGTGCCAAATGATGACAAACGGCATCGCTTTCGATGGCGGTTTTGATGGAGAACATCGGAGGTCTATCACAAACCGAACAATTTCGGCGAGCGAAAGCTAGTTCGACGACATCTGGATAGCAGAATTGGTTGTGTGGGACAGGAATTGTATGGGATGTAGAGGATGGAAGGAGAATGAACAGGTGTTACAGGAAAGGGCGATTGACGATATCCGGGTTGTGGTCGTGCTGATCGGGCATGTTGTATGGCAATATGTCGCTTCAGGCCGGTGACCGACCTTAGTCAGGAGGGTGGAAATGTTGATGAGGTATCCATGAGTGAAGGGCGAAGGAGAAGTTGGGATTGGCAATGAAACACTTCTGCCGGGTCAGTGGTGACCCATGGTCGACGGTGAAAACGTTATAAATGTTGTGATGGATGGCTGACGCTGGAACGCTGGTTGCTGGTTGGACCCGTTTTCTCTGTTAGTCATGAAGCCGGACTGGCTTCGGCTGTCGTACAGTGAGAGCACGCACCTAGTCGCGTGTGGTGGATGAACAAGTCTGGGTACATCCACGAGTCTGGGTACCATATGTGTTGTTGAGACGACGCGAGCAACAGGGCGTGGGCGTTGGTTTCAGTCTGTTTCCCGAATGCCGAGGACATTTCCGTGTAACACTACCCTATTTCCCCGAACACAAGGCATCATTTTGCCTGTACCGGACCGTTAATATAGTTTCTATACATTCATTAACAGGGTGCGTTATGTTCGTTGGAGGATGGGAATTTCCGTCAGGGTGCGGAGTATTGTGGGTATAGCGGTCTATGTCATCTCCTGAGACAATCGCCAGTGATCTGCAACCTGTCGTTTCACCCTAGTTAAACATCAAGTCGTGTTCACTGTATCTGGACTGGTTGAAAACGATGCCCTATGGAGTCTGGAAGTGCCACCAGAGATACGGCAATAATGACCGGGCGTTGTATTTGGGTGAAGATTGTATTGTTGATCTGATTGTCAACGAAGAAGATTGCCATGTAGAGAGTATATGTTGTATTAGCTTTTTTTTTTTGAAGAATGACCTTGCCTGTATTTGAAAACTGACCTTGCCTCTATTTGCATCTGGTTTGTTATTTGAGTGATTTCGACTTCTTACCTCCGGTTTTCATCGATTGATTTGTGTGAAGAATGACCTTGCCTCTATTTGCATCTGGTTTGTGATTGGAGTGGTATCGAGTTCTTATCTCCGGTTTTCATTGATCGATCTGTGTGCAGCTGTATCGGTTCTTGGTAAGGAGGACAGACAGCTCTTTCAATGCTGTTGTCTTGAAGAGATTGTTCATGAGCAAGACGAATCGGCCTCCTCTGTCATTGTCCAAGCTCGCGAAGTACATGGAGAACAAGGTAGGTCCCCTACCTTCTCGCAGTGAGCTCTGGGTTGTTCTTATGTCGTAGATGCTATGCGTTCCGTGTTATTTGGATGTGATTGTCTAATCTGCTGAAAGCAGATCTTGAGACACTTGGATCTATGAGGGTAAGACTTTTTTACAGTGCTCGCATATCGTAGAGCACCAGGGATAAGGCTGGGATATGGAAGAAAATGAGGCGGGTGATGTGAAATCAACGTTGTTTTAATTCGGGAGTTCCAACCCTACCTTCTTCCCCCGAATACAACGTACGGTCATTATAGCTGTATTTGAGGCATCTTTCTGTCTTGATACAGTCATAATCACCGTACGTTGTATTCGGGGGAAGAAGGTAGCGTAAGTTGATGTGTGTAATAACGATGGGGATAGGGCTTAGGATCACCATCTCCGCACACAGCTCATGTGAAACGCGATACGCTTGCAGTCTGTAAACTACTTAGTGTACTCGTGGGCAGATTTAATTCCTTTTCCGTAAGATTCTACCCGCCTTAATGTTTGCTGATTGATTAGGGTCCCAACCCTAGCCGAAGTTGATGAGTGTGTAGTAATGATGTGGTTGGGGCTAGCTGCACAGCTCAGGTGAAATGCAATACGCTCCTGCAGGAAGTTTATCAGTGTGTAATAACGATGTGGTTGGGGCCGTTTGCTGATTGAATAGGGGTACAACCCTGGCGGAAGTAATGTGTTTAAGAAAGATGTGGTTGGGGCCAGCTGCACAGCTCAAGTGAAATGCGATACCCTCCTGCAGGCAGTTGACGAGTGTGTAATAACGATGTGGTTGGGGCCATAGCTGCACAGCTTAAGTGGAATGCGATAGGCTCCAGCAGTCCGTAAGCTTTCTCGCATGCAGATATGAATTCTGTCGCCGATAAAATAAACCCGCCTTGATTGATGTTTGTTGACTAGGGTAATCCCAATGTGGAGGAAGATGGTCATGAATGACAAGGCGGTATAAAACGGAAGGCGAAGCAGGTTTTTATCGTACGACAAGCCGTGTCGCCGGTTTCTCTCTTATGCTGATCAGAGCGATATCCTGATTGGTTGTGGCAGACCGGATTTGCCGGCCTGCATTATATCGATGACTGGCAGACCGGATTTGCCGGCCTTGATTATATCGATGACAGGGGCCAGGCCGAGACCTAAACTAGTTGAACCTCCCTGTTCATGCATCTCTGTTGACGCTCCTCGGTGGTTTATGTCGCTAATGGCGATCGATTGCTTATCGCGAGTGCGACTAGTCCGGCGTGTGTATTTTGTATTGTGACCAGGATTGGATTGGCTGTGAAGGCGAGACAGTCCTGTTGTACGTGCATGTGTAATCGTCTGTTTCGCGTGTTTTTGTCACTTCTACTGATCGATTGCTTGTCGCGAGTGCGACGTGTCGTGTCGGGTGTGTATTTTGAATTGTGTACCCTTTTCGTGTAACCTTCCATGTGTTACTACGTTGTTTTTGTCATTTCTTGTGATCGATTGGTTATCGCGAGTGTTTTTCACTTTTTGCGATCGATTTCTTATCGCGAGTGGGATGTAGTGTCTAGTGTGTATTTTGTATTGTGATTAGGATTTGTTGTTGATATTACATCTTCCGTAATGTGACTATGATGTCACGCGCCTGATTGTTTGGTTCTTTTGACGGATGTCTTGTGCCCTATATATTCTCTCGGGGATTGGGAAAGCGTGGCGCACCGTTTCTTGAGAGTCTTGCTCACCTTTTTTGAAGTTCAATCTGTCCTTGTCTCATCAAGACGGTAATGATATTACATCCGACCGATTTTCTCTACAGTCCGTATTCTGCAGATAGTTTGGCTGTCACGCTAGCTCTATATTCATTTTTGTTTCTGTTGTGATAGGCCTAGCGTGTTCTTAATGTATTTTGCCCGTTCGTCCACATGGAATCGTGTTATTTCCAGTCGTTGCCTTTCCTTTTTTTTCCTGGTCGGCTTTGCTCGCTGTTTTTCACTAGGGAACTGATTGGCGGGTATGGATGGGTAACCCTAATTGTATCCAATGTCTTTGTCTCTCTCAAGGCCCAGTTTTATGGAGGTATTGTTCCTCTCCGTTACCTTGTATGCAGTGCAGGGGTCTCTTTCCTGCCTTCCGTCTAGCTGATGATTGTGGTAGTCCCAATGATGAAGAGCACTTATTAAATGCAGCAGCATAGAATCATTGGAACGTTGCCTTAAATGATGTTGAAGATGTTCTTTGTTCGCAGGCTAACGTTCTCTCACGAACGTAACGCACCCTTATGATGAATGCAAGCAAGCTATATTTCTGGTCAGTTGCAGCCAAAGTGAGGTTCGTTGTGTTCGGCGGAAGACGGTAGGGCGGGGTATGGTGTAGGTTTATGACTGCAGGAAGTGAAGTTTTGGAAAACCCTTCACAGAAGATCTGAATTTGTTTTATGTACGTGTCTAAGTTTTCGCTATGCATGCCGTTCTTTGTATTGTGTTGACGCTCCTCGGTGGGCGTGTCAATCAATCGCTACTCCTCCCGCGGCCGGAGGGGTCGTTGTGTGGCGTCGATTCCCCCCCCGCCGGGTATATAACGTGGGGGGTCATTATAGCTGTGTACTTGGAGAAATTCGCGGTTTGGATACGGCGATAATGACCCTTCGGTTATTCGAGGGAAGAATGTGGCGGGGGTGTTTTGTGCACGGATTGTTTGCTTGTGAATGATTACGAGTCGGTGGGGGATCGATGTCTTGTAAATGTGTTTATCGTCTCAGATCCTAATCTGAGGGTGAAAGACTGGATCGGGAAAAAGGGTTGGACGATAGATTGTTGCGTACAAGGTATGAACTTGTACACGTTGTTGTCTATGTTGAGTCTATGAGTCGTGTTGTATACTAGACGTGTTGTTGGCTATATTGCGTCTATGAGTGTATGCTGATCCTCTGCTCCCGTCGTTTCTCTCCTGATTGTAGCCGGACCATATCGCCGTCATTGTGGGGACTGTCACGGACGACGTCAGACTGTATGAGGTGCCGAAGCTGACGTTATGCGCTCTGCGTGTCACCGAAACCGCCCGTGCAAGAATCCTGAAGGCGGGAGGAGAGATTCTTACGTTCGATCAGCTGGCTCTCCGAGCGCCAACCGGGTCTAAGACGGTGGGTATACGATATGCAGTCATCTGACCACTCACGGCTTTTTCTTACGTATTAATAAATGAAAAAAAGAGAAATGTCTTATTCATTCGACAAGATGAATCGTCTTATTCTTTCCTTAACGTCGTAATTAGTGTTGACGTCTGATGGAGATCACGCCATCACGACATGGACTCGCAAAAACTAGTACTCCTGGTTTATGTTTTTTCTTTTGCGTGGTTGATGATTGTTTGTGTAGTTTAGACTTGTTCTTAAGTTTGGTGTTTTTTTTTTAATCTGTTTTTGGTTTAGGGTTTTCTCTTTTGCCTGGTTGATGATTGTTTGTGTAGATTAGACTTCTCAAGTTTGGTGTTTTTTTTTTTTTTTTTTTACGTTTTGTTCGACTCCTGAATTTGCTGTAGTGTTTATCTTTCCTTGCGAATTTAAAAACTAGAAAAGACGGATAAGGTTGGGGTGTGGTGTCATTTTCTTGTGGCTGGTTTTCGACTGTGTAGGAGGCTCATTTTGGTGGTGTTTTTTGTCTTTTGGTGTGTTGATCACTGTGTAGGTATTGCTGCGCGGACCGAAGAACGCACGTGAGGCGGTCAAGCATTTTGGCCCTGCTCCCGGTGTGCCCCACAGTCACACGAAACCCTATGTCAGAGCCAAGGGAAGAAAGTTCGAGAAGGCGAGAGGAAGAAGGAACAGCAGAGGGTTCAAGGCCTGAGAAATGCCTCCGGCCGATCTATTTTTGTGCGACTGCAGGCCACCTCTCTCTCTCTCTCCCTCTCTCTCTGCTTACGGCGTTTCGTTTGCTCTATATGCGATTCAACACGTGCAGCTGCTCTGCTTGCCGCTGATCCTCGCGGCATCATCTTTTTCCTAAACCGCATCGTCGAGACCTGTGAATGGGATCTGGAAGAGTGGATGATCGAGTAGGTGTTGAACTCCTATCGGCCTCGGCTTTGGATGGGCTCCCTTCTCTGGAAGGGGATAATAACGTGATGATTACTAATATCCATGAATCCGTGCAAGAACGTAACGACTGAGTGAATGTTTCTTGTGGTGGACTCATGGATTTTCAGAATTGCCCTTATGGATTTTCAGAATTGCCCTTGTGAAACGGCGGAGTCAGTGTTGTCGAAGCAGGGTGAGGAATGCAATTCAGCCATTGTTGAAACGATTACGGGATAAAAGGCGGAGCTCCATTCGTATTTTGTGTCTTTCCGTTTGTGCGTTCCTTCTCTTTTTTTGTTTTTGTGGATTTCATTGGTTTGTGTGTCAAAATGAATCCGCTTTGTGTGAGAAAAAAAGCTGGGGTGGTCAAAATGAATCCGCTTTGCTCGAAGGGAAGGCAGTGAGCGAATTTGTGTTTTGTGAATTAATGGTCTTTTTGCGGGATTGTGCGTGTGAAACGGTGTGAGCGTTGTCCAAGTAGGGTTAGGAATGCAGTTCAGCCATTGTTGAAACGACTACGGGATTAAGAAGTGCTGTCTTTTGAAAGCATTCAAAGTTTCTTGTTTGAAATAATCGAAACACATCAAAATGGTGTTCGTCCATTTGTGTGTCCATTGCACGGGCTCTACATTTCGTTGTTTTGCCTGCCAGTGTCAACACGAATTTCCAGTTTTTGATTATGACCCGCACGAAAGGCGTAACGATCTGGGCGCTGTCTCGGAGAGAGACTCGGTGAAATAGACATGTCTGTGAAGATGCGGACTACCTGCACCTGGACAGAAAGACCCTATGAAGCTTTACTGTTCCCTGGGATTGGGTTTGGGCTTTT
>BFEA01000036.1:217481-229033 GCA_003427395.1 Chara braunii
TGATTACACTGTAAATGATAATCTACCTTAACCAAAATCAAAGTAGACTATCACTCACCCACACCAGATGGAAACTCTACAGACTGTCGGTTCACACCCCATCACAAGCCAGCAAAACATCCACGAAACAAAGATATATATATTGTCACATCACTACAAACTAAAAGAGCGCACTTTGCGGAACAAAGAATAAAAGCAAAAAACGGGCATACATACATATATATCGTCAAACAGAGCTGCCCGGTAAACCGTGGGCAGAGAGGGAGAAGAGGAGAAGAAACAAGGGGCTGTGAGAAACTGTTCCGTTGGAGTTTCACCGACTCATCCGGAGGCTATACCTGTAGATGTTGTCCTCTTTTCGAATGAGATTCAGCTGCCCTTTGCAAACCCCGGCACAAAACCATAGAACAAGACGATTTGTGAAAAAGAAGCTGAAGATCCGTGCGCCGATGCCCGCTTGCCTAAGCCATCTTCCCACTGTCGCACTCCTGGAAACCAATCAGTGAATGAAGTGTCAGCGTTCCAGACGGCATACTCCTGGTTATCAAATCCCTTTTGCATGTGACCATGCGATGTGGCAACTCTCTGAGGGCATATACTCACACTAGGACTCTTTCTGCTAAGCTCTCGATGTTATTGCCGTCAGATACATTCAGGAAAGTACTGCTGTTAGTGTGTCCTCAGGAAGTACATGTGCAGCATTTTGCAGTCACAAGGCACACACACACACACACACACACACACACACACACACACACACACACACACACACACACACACACACACACACACACACACAAGAACTAAGAAGAACCAAAAACAAACGAAAGAATAGAAAATAGCAGCACCTGTCATTGACAGCACCCCCTCTCTGCAAGTGGGGGCTCCAAGGCACCTGTTATGGTGGCGAGCACAGTCAGTCAGTAAATTGAACTTGGGTTTAGGCCCTTTAGGGGCAACTAACTGCAAAGGTTTAGCCACCAGGGGGCTCTACTAATTTTCCCTTGACAATAATAATAATAAGGCTTACTGCCCAGTCCAAATGAATTTAATGAATCGAGAGTTTCAAGACCCAAGAAACAAAAAAGAAAGGTCCTGAAATTTCCAGAACGACTCATTTTCGATTGTCAAGTTTGCCTGGGGGGTGTGGTGGCCCCAACTCCCGAGCACTATACCGTCAAAAAAAAACAAAAAAACACACAGAAAGGTGGAGCCAACCAAAAAAGCTTCAGAAAAAGGAAATCCCAAACTGCTCAAAAGGGACACATTCTGTTGGCATGAGCAGTCAGTCAGTAAACTAATGCAGGTTACAACCAAAGCTCACTACGCACTATGGGAAAGAGTGGCAGCTATTTGGAAAAAAGTAACAAGCACAAGTCTACCCGACAGTCGTCCACTGGTCCTTCTTGGACTTGACAACACAAACACAGGACTAGCAGGAGAGAGAACCCTTTCCCACACGCTGAGAAAAGCGGCACTATGGATCATATGGAAAAAGGGATGCCAAGAGACTATCGATAAGAGTAAGATAAGATAAAAGTCGAAGAAGCATGGACTCTACTACAACAACAAGTAGAGACGGAATACTGGGTCTTGTGGAGAAAGGTGAGGGAAAAGATGGAAGACAATGAAGACAAAGCCACAGAATACCAACACAAATTCGAAGAGAACCAATCAGCGAAGGGCAAAGTAGTGGTCATCAGGGGCACTGGTAGTCTAGTTTTCGCACTCTGGGAGGCAGGACAACAAAACAACATCAGGGGCACTAGTCTAGTTTTCTCACTCTGGGAGGCAGGACAGCATAACAACGCATCAAACGGCCTTAGGAGCATTAGCACAGCAGCATCCTCGGAATTCAATATATCCTCAGTCTAACACCACCACAGACAGGAGGGGACAAAGGATAGAGATAGAGAACATGGGATACGGGGGAGGAATAAAAACAGGAATACGGAGACACTGATCACATTGATCGCAACGCACTGGCAAGCCGATGAGGGGTAGACACTGGATCACCGAACGTACCTCACTGACACGTCCATAGGCACCAAACAAGAATCCTCACAGCTCAGTAGGTTACCAAAGGACACAGGAGAAGGTCAGGCGCCTGCTCCTAAGGCAAAAATACGCGAGTATAGAACACAAGCAGAAGACAAGTAGGGCACAGCCCTAGCATGCAAAACTACGGAGTCTGTAGTTCCCCTAGGGTTCGAGGTCAGCCAGTCCCAGAACGAGGAATTGTACCGGACAATGAGAGAATTTAGAGTCGGACTGTTGGACTCCACAAGAATAGTCACAGAGATATCACAGGGCTGTAGGCCAGGGCTACCCAGAGGTCTAAGATTACAGGGGTTTCGGGTTTTAATAAAGTAAGCAAGAAAATCCGAACTAGCTGTCCCAGCAACCCATGCAAATCCAACAGCCAGGCAGCCGAGAGGTGCAAGTTAGAGATGGCTCCCACGGGTAGGCTATAAAAAGCTATAAGCAGGACCGTAAGAGAAAAAAACAGCACAGTTCATGAGTACGTCAATCAGGCTAGTGCAAGGAACCCGACTGTTCATCACTTGCTGGAGTGCAACAGATCACATGCATATACACAGATTTCACAGATTGCAATGTCTCACACAAAGCCCAATAAAAAATGAATGAGAACCAGGAAGCTCAACTCAATTATCATAACCAGATTAAGAGAGGAATTTCGTGAGTCCAAAATGTATAACGCTGAATAGAGTTACAAGTCTTCTTCAGTCAACATGACTTCCAACTTCCAAGCCTGGCGCTCATCAGCGCCAGCTGCCAAAGATCAACAACAGCGCTCAACAGGTAAGTGTCACCATAGCTCACACCTCCCCCTCTCTCGTCTGCCTTCTTCTCTCTCTCCCTCTATGTCTATTGTCCTGGTCTACTCCCACTCTTTATGCATGCACACTCCCTATCACACGAGGATCTACTTTGAATACTACTCACTGAACTCTCCTACTAACCATCCCTACTAATGTACTAACTAGCGCTGGCGCAGCTATGGCTGCCTTCCCTCTAGCCAGCACTCTCTTCACTCTCACATAGTGCTGCTCTTCAGCCCAGCGCAGGCCACACACATCTGGTGCACAAGTGCCACGGCACTTCCTCACTCTCATGCGAAGTGAGCATCTGCCAAATGGGAGGCTGGCCAGTCCTTTATAGTGCTGGACTGGCCTGGCGTGCCCTGCATTCAGCCTCAAGTGTCTGGGACTCCTGCCCAGTACCCGTTGTTGCAAAGTGTGTGTCCCAGTATCTTTTCCCATGGTCCGCTGCTGCTTTGGGCCATCGGGCTTGTCTTTTGGACTCCTGGTCTGAATCAGGACTGACTCGTGGGATTATGACTGAACTGGGACTGTGGCCTTTAGACTCATTGCCGAACAGACATGACTTTCCATCGAGGAGACATGACCCTAACTCAGTCTAGAAAACTGTGTCCAATACCTGTTCGTGCAGGACCTGTTTGTGACTGTTCAAAACAACTTTTCATTTCATTATGGATGCGACATTTGCCTCAGCAACTTTGTCCTTTGGGTTGCAGCTCATGAATCTAAGTTCTGGCCGACAGTGCCCCTCGCTGTTAGGGCATTCATCTGGGGTCTAATTCGTAAAGGCCCTTTTACTAGCTTCGGCAGGTGTGAGGGGTGCTCCATCCTTCCCTCGGGAACTAATCAATGCTGCCTGTCGGACCTTCCCACCGTAAGGGGAAGAGCGTGTGTGAGTACTCTTTGTATCCTTTCTGACTTGCCGTTGGAATAGGAACCAAACTGATGCGCCCCAGAATGGAAAAGGAGCCGGAATCTTCAGGAAGTTAAGGTTCTGTTTTTATTTTCATTTTTATAATAATAATAATAATAATAATAATAATAATAATAATAATAATAATAATAATAACCTTTACGTTTCGAATAGCATGCCCGGGTGAGCCGGGACACTGGACCCGGTTTCCAGCTATAGCCTAGCTTGGGGTTACGGCCCCCGGACGCTAGACCTGGTTTCCAGCTATAGCCTAACTGGGTACTGACCCCAGTACCTTAAGGGTTGAGATGTTGAGGGATCCCCGCCCTCATGTTCTTCATCATAATAAAAAAGCATCTTTTCTTCAAAAAAAAAAGAAGAAAAAGAAAAAGAAACGCATGCCGGGGTGAACACTCACATCGAGTCGTATGACAATCGCTGCTGAAGCACAGATCAGAAGGAAATCAATCTGAACCAGATTATAACATTCGAGGTCTGTTATGATCTCTCTTCCCGATGTAAGGTGCAGAGCCACCTTACCCATGATTCTTTTCCTTTTTTTCTTTAAATATGTGTGTCATCCTTGCACAAGGGCCATTCTAACCTTCTCTGCATCTCTGCAAAATGCCACTAAGGGGGGGGGGGGACCAGACTGCTGATGTTCATAGGGGGGAGGGACCGGTGGGGAGGCACAGAGGTTGGCCCATCGAAGAAGCTCGGTCCTGATGCTACCAGCTGACCCCTGGCCGGTATCACCCACCTGCTGTAGCAGGTATCACACCGGCTGGTGGGTGCAGCTCCCGCATGTTCCCTCGTTGGAGGCTTGAGCACAGATGTGGCTGCTACGGGGTTCCTCGTGATACCATGATGACAATAAAAAAGGCCTGCAAGGCCATCCTGTCCAGATTTGACAGGCAGAGCCTGCGAATGGCTGGCTGTAATTGCGCCCAGCTGCCCCCGGCTGGACCCGGCAGCTGCGGGCAGGTCTGGCTAGCCCATGCCCCACCTGGTGAGGTGTGGCCAGGTGATGGGAGGATGGCCCTGGGCCGAGTCGGGGGCAATTGTGGTGAAAAAAAAAGGGGCCCATTGTGTGTGGCATTTTGTAAAATGGCCAGGTGTGGGCAGGTCTAGGCTTGGCACGGGTCACCCGCCAAAAAGATATGCATGTATATGCATGTGGGGGTCTAAACCCATGCATATATGTCTATTGGGCTACCGACCACTCTTTTTCGTGATTTGTGTTTTTCCTAACAGACCACTGGTTTGCTGGAGGTGTGGCCTGGGTGGGGGCAGGTGGTGAAAAATAGGTCTGGGTCTAGACAGGTCCGGCTGCAATTCTTCTTCAAGGTCTGGGCTCGGGCGGGTCCGGGTTTGTACGCTCAAATTGGGCCCAGCTGCGGCTGGGCCAGGTTGTGAGGATTTTTAACCGCAGTTATGGCTGGCTGCCACTGCCAATTATTATGGATCATGGCTACGATCCGGACCCTCGGAAAGGGGTCCGGACTCTCTGGGATTCCGGATCCGGTACCACTTCCCGGTAACCGGTCCGGATGGAGGGCCCCCAGGCCAATGGCCAAATTCGTTTAGGGTGGCCCAGGGCGTTTTTTCACACCCTGGGCCGCCCCAAAAAAAATGGCCCATATTTTTTTGGGCCTTTGGCCTTCCCCCGCGCCATTTTTCGAAGGCATCTCCCCGTAGCGGCAACGTGCGCGTGGGGCTGTAGCGAGCAGCTGCGCAACTATGTTATGGATGTTCAATATGGGTCGGGTGTGGCTGTAGGAGAAGTAGGACCTTGCGAGCTCTGTTGACAGGTAATTGAGTTGGTGGGGCTTAAAAGAATTAGCCTTAAAAAAAAAAAAAAAAAAAAAAAAAAAAACCCTTCTCTTCGTCGTTCCACTTTTAATGGATAAACAGTCTCAACGCAGTTGGTAATATAAAAAAAGAAAACGTAACTTTAAAAGTTAAAACACAGAAAATTCTAAAGCAAAACACGGAAAAGTTAGGAAATAATGCAATTGACTCACCATACATCGGCTTGTTTGCTGAGTGTTGGAGCATTCACAATGTTGTCAATCCACTTTTCCTGTAAGTTACAAACATGGGGGGAGCACCAGGAGCAAGAATACCGAAAGGGAAGAAAAGAGGGAAGAAAAAACGACAAAGAAAAAAACATCGGAGGGGCGACCACCAGGAGAAAGAATACCGAAAGGGAAGAAAAGAGGAGGAAAAACAAGAAAGAAATAAACAGGAGGAAAAACAACAAAGAAATAAACAGGAGGAAAAACAACAAAGAAACAAGCATTGGAGGGTGGAGCACCAGGAGAATGAATACCGAAAGTGAAGAAAAGAGAGAAGAAAAGAGAGAAGAAAAGAGAGAAGAAAAAAGGACAAAAAAATAAACATCAGAGATTGATTGACTAAGTTGTGTCATGATCATGTGGGGAAGAATCCGTCGTCTGAAGTGTACATCCTGATCATGCATAGAATAAGAAAACTCAGCAAAAGATACAATAATGTTACATGGCAAGACAATGAGAAGAAGGAGGGTGAGAAGATCATAATTATTTCAGATGATATATATTATATAATTATTAATTAACGAATACAATGTTCATGTCCTCCTCTCCAACTTCTGTCCCCAGGCGTCCTTCCTCGTAATCACCACCACCTCACAGTGTCATTCTCCTATTTGTCGAAAACTTGGAAACCAATATCAAGTTAGCAACAGAAGAAGAAGAAGAAAAAGAAAAAACCAAACCACTGAGAAGTTGGCTACGGTGCCATACTCCCATTTATTTCAAAGCGCGTTCGTGAAAGCAGTATTTCCTGACTCTCCTGCGATTTGCTGACCACAACCCTCACAAGATGGTTCGAACTTCAAACCGTTTTTTTTTTTTTTTTAGATTGAAAAAGAAAAGAAAAGAAAAGAAAAAGAAAAGATGGTTCAAACTTACAGACTGATGGTTGGCTACATAGCATCTGCCCTTTCCTTAGACTGAGGCAGGGGTCCGCAGACAGTGCAGAGGCCAAAGATGGTTCAACCTCAATGCTTCTTTTAGCAGTACCCTTTTTGTGTCACATCACGTCCGCTCCTGTCGTTACCTCCTTACACTCCTCTCCCTATCTCTCCCTTCCCAACTGCTCACTTCCTTGGCTGTTGGGGTCTCCGCAGCCGAGCAACAGTACACATTCAAACACCAGACTGAGCACGCATGCACAAGCTTGCTGTGACAACGAGCTCCTCAGCGAGTTGACATTCATGTAACACTGTCCTGGCATGATCTTGTCATGGTAGTCATACTCCTTACTCCTTGTCAGGCAGCCATAGCTCCCTTGAATTGCCAGCATTCCTGCTTCTTGATTCTTGGCAAAGACTTCTTTTTTTTTTTTTCCTATGGTAGGATTGGTAGGTATACATGAATCTGCATTCCTGCTTCTTGATTCTTGTTAGGAAGCCCTACCGCTCATCCCTTGCCAGATTGGTAGATTCCTTTCCCTCCCTGCCCCCCCCTTTCACTTGCCAGTGTCCTATTTTCTAGGGGAGGCTTTGCCTTCCTTGCAGCAATTCTGGTCCTTCTGGAACCTACCCTACAGTAGTTCTTAGCTGGCTAAAGGCCAGATCCCACTGACAAAGAGGATTGTAGTAAGTGTCTGAATGTGGACTTGTTTGTGGACAGGTGCGAAAAATTGTGATTGTGATTGATCTGCTGTTCTGCACCCCTGCGTGGAACACGTCCAGATTTTCAGACACCTCTTCCAATCCTCTTTGCCAGTGGGATCTGGCCCTAAGTGTCACTGAGCAATATCTAGGGGCAGGCTGCACTGATACTAGATTCATACTCAAATCTTCATGCCTTCTTTCCACAAACATACCACCACCACGACCTGCCCCTTGCAATCCAATCCAAATGTCTTCGCTATTCGGATTGTCGTTAGCTTCGCTCATCTGTCGAGTTTTGCAACGAGTCTGTCAGTTGTGACGGGCTTGCACAAGTTGAAAATACAAGTATCCACAATGCACTCAAAATGGAAACATGCACAATGCAGAATATGTCCAGACTCCAAAGTTATGTAATAAAGCTGTGTTTTTGTTCTTTTTTTCCTGGGCTGGTGCTGACTTCCTCTCTCTACCCCACCCTCCTCTCCCTTCTCTACCCTTGCTCAGCAGCGATCTGGCCACCAGCGTGTGCGAGGCAGAATGAACGAGACGCTGCAGCTGGCCACGCTTTCACAGCCTGTTGGCCGGACAAGGCCGGCCACGGCTTGTGTCCTCCGATGGAGGAGATTTCTTCATCTGGGCGACCCAGATTTGTTGTCAGGCTCAGTGTGCCTGAGCCCAGCCGGCCCTGGAAACTCTGGAACCAATGCAGACAGCCTTTGATTGAGCATCAGATCTGTGGCCGTGGTTTGACTCCTGACAAATCTCTGGCTCCTACCTTCTTCCCCCGAATACAGAATATGGTAATTATAGCTATATTTGGGGTATCTTTCAGTCTAAATACAGCTATAATGACTGTACGTTGTATTCGGGGGAAGAAGGTAATCTACTTTTCCCAAGTTGGGCCTGACTCTTGATTTTCCAGGAGTCAACTGTCTCACATGGGGGCTAAGGTTGCCTCATTTGACACATTGGACCCCTTTTCCCGACTTGGGCCCGGGTCTTGATTTTCCAGGAGTCTAACTGTCTCACATGGGGGCTCAGGTTGCCTCATTTGACATTGGACCCCTTTTCCCAAATTGGGCCTTACTCTTGATTTTCCAGGAGTCAACTGTCTCACATCGGGGCTCAGGTTGCCTCATTTGACACTGGACCCTATTCCTATCAAGTTATTAACCCTAGCACTTTACTCATATCCCTCTAAGACAAGAGCCACGATTTTCGACCCCTGAATCTGGACTTGGACCAAAAGTTACTACCCTGGCCCATGTCTGTGCGGATTTTGAACTGAGTTCATCACAGATTGCACCCTGTCAGAAAATTGAAAATTCGTGAAATTTGGCTACGACCTTGGGTTGCAGACGACAGACCCGAACCCCGGGCTAAAAGAGAAGTGGTAAAACATCTTGAACCTAGTCCCCTCGATCCCGTTCACCATTCCCTGGACCAAATACCTTCTTATCAGGCACGTTAGAATCCGCAGCACGCAAAAAAAAAAAAAAAAGAATCCGCAGCACGCAATGGCTCCTAGCACACGCAGCCCTCCCGGTCAATCAATGGCTCCACAAAAGAAGGAAACACTCAAACCCAGACAGCTCAGAACCCTGCGTTTTGTGCAACAACAACATACCAGAAGATATCCCCCACTGCCTCCTCTACTTTCCTGAAGCGAACTGGATCTGGGACAAAGTTCGGCAACTATGGTCCATCCACTTTTCAGCGTCACCCCCAAACACTTCCCCTCTAACTATCCTACTCCTGTCAGGAAGTTCAAAGGCAGCGAGGAAGTCTGGTGCAATCTACTCAGAAAACTGGCTCTATGGGTCATATGGAAACGCAGATGCACACGGACAATCGAAGGAGCAGAGGTGTCAAGGGAGGAAATGTGGACTCTTCTGATAAGCATGGTGGAGACCGAAATTCGGGCCAGATGGAGGAAAATATCCTCATCCAAGATGCAGAGACCAGAAAAGCACGCATTCAAAAGACAAACATTCCTGATGAACTGGTTGTTAAAGGGCAAGATCGCCACCATAGCGGTCAACAGGCTGATATGGAAAAAGTGGCATCAAGCGTAGCCGCAAAGCAACGGAACACCACGTAATCTACGGAGGAGGAATAGTTCAACGAGCACAAGAACAAGCAGGGCAACGAGCAGGATACAATCGAGGGTTCAGATTGGAAGAGGGGGCCCTCTTTAATGAAGACAAGGAGTGCAGTCCCGAGAAGGACAAATTGAGGCTTTAGTCTCAGACGGACAGACATCTCTCCCAGTTTCTTGTGCTTCAACGCCTATTCGACAGAACCGACAGGGTTTCTGAGAGGAAAACTAGGGTAGGGCAAGCTGACAAGCGTGAGTGTGTATGATAATGTATTCAATTTTGACTTGCCGGGGGAATAGGAACCGGACTGACGCTCCCCAGAATGGATATGGAGCCAGGACCATAAGGACCTGTTTATAAAATAAAATAAAATAAATAATAAATTTAAAAAAACATAAAAAAAATTCACAAGTTCACAACTGTTTAACACAACTGCAGAGGAAAGCATCGTCATTGCCGACGTCCAACCCCCTAACTATTTCAACTGATTTCCACTGAAAAAAAAATCACGGCAAAAATCACGGTTTCGGAGGGAGTTAAATGAAAACCAGGCAACTCTTGAGCTTCCTCAAAGCGAAACTAACTTAGGGATTATAAAATTTATAATGATTAATTAATGCTTCCGACACACACAGAACAGACGCCGCATCATGTGGTATTTTTTTTTTCTGACACAAGTGCACACTAGAAGAAGGGCAATGGAAATGGCGAAAAGAAGGGAGGAAAACAAATTGATGCAACTCGCATTGCAATCAGGGATCAGGGGTGGTCATTGTTGGGAAGGGGAGGGAGAAGAGGGATACTATGGTGGGTGGCGTAGGATGCAGAGGAGAAGGGGAGCTGCAGAATGATGATGCACATGAGAGCAAGGGACATAACGTAGGGATGAATTGGATGTGTGCGGATGGCTGGTACGAAACAAGGCTATGTAGTTTTAGAAGCCAACGATTGCTCTACCTGCCTCGTGACTTTGGCAAGGAAGCGTACTGCTCTAATGAGCCTTCCCATCCCACCTGATTGACCAGCATTCATAAACACATCAAATACGAGTTAAGTTCATCTCTGTGTATAGTCTCTCCCTGATTGAACGGCATACATAAACAAATCAAACTACTCCTACGCAGTTCACACTCTCCAGCCCATATGGCTGAATGGCACACACATGAAACTGTTAATTAATAAACAAATTTAAACTTTAACCAAGTTTAACGCTCTAACTTTAACCACTCAGACCAGACAAACGCAGTAATGTCAGAGGCTACCCCCGGAAGAGAAGAAAGTAGTTCACCTATTCAGCCGGATTCGTCCATCAGGTTGCCCCGGCCAGAGTGACAAACTCCCATCTCAGCACAGAGTACCCCATTGAAACAGCATACAAAGTATGTAGTCGTGTCGGGGTAGCGGACGAGTATCAGACTTTGTATGCTGTTTGACAGTTATGGGACTCATGTGTGCTGATTCCAACAGCTCAGTGTGCCTGCTGTGACCGAGTCCTGAGGTAGCGATCTTTTATCTTTTCTTTTCTTTCAAGGCCGCAACTCTGTCGCAAAGTTTGCTACTCCATGATGAAGCACATGGGTGCTGAGTCTGCTGACAGAATACAGAGAATAGAAGCATCCAAAAGGCCTGGCTGATTCGAACATCTGGCCAGGCTGATTTCAACATGTCAGAGCGCCCATTGTAACAGAGTCCATATTTTTCTTTTATTTTTGGACCATTTCTCCAGTAATGTGTGTCATCCTAGCGCAGGGGCCATGCTAATCTTCTCTGTATCGTTCCAATTCTAACCGATGTTGCGAAGGACATACTGTAACAAAGTCCTGAGATGCCGATTCCCAACATCTCAGCGTGCCTGGTGAGACAGAGTCCTGAGGATGTGCAGGCCAGAGTGACAGAGTCCCACGTTTCGGACTTTGAGATGGCTGCCGTAGGGATGACTCAGAGAATAGGCAAACATCTTTGCTACATGGATCGATCTTTGCCGTTGCAGACTCTCTCTCTCTCTCTCTCTCTCTCTCTCTCTCTCTCTCTCTCTC
>BFEA01000036.1:243147-254167 GCA_003427395.1 Chara braunii
GGGGGGGAAGCAAGAAAAAAATGAACAACAAAAAGGAGTGAACGACAACTGATCTTCTGCCACTGAAACAAGAAAAAGCTTATAATTAAAAGGGGGAACAAAAAGTGATAGTCTCCAGCTTGAAGCTTTCAAGGATTTGGTCTTCTGGAATTTGTTAATTTGTCAGAAGTCCTCCTTCAGCAGTTCAGCAGTTTTTCCCCAAAAATAGTTTAGGAATCTTACTCAGACGAAGCCTGGGAATGGCCTCGGTATCTTAAATTGTTTGTACACTTTCATGAGGGTCGCTGGGCCCGCTTCTGCTCCCCACGAATAGATTGGAGTTTCGTTCCTATTAAAAAAAAAAAAAAAAAAAAAAAAAAAAAAGCTTTCAACTTTCAGGGAAGCTATACCCATAATTAACATGTCTATTCAGAGTTCAAACCTTCAGTGCAGTATTGCTTTCCTGTGGACAACAAGGATAAATTAGTAATTACCATCATGGTCGAATGCTTAAAGATCTTGCTACGGCGATCTATCATTCCATATTGATACAAGGTTCTCTTTACCATCCTCACAAATACCAATTTACTAAAAATTTAGTATTTACATCCATATTTCCAAGACCATTAGCAGAAGCTCTAGCTTTTGTTACAATTCCATAGCATACATTCAGAATCGTAATTTTGTTACGAGGATGTTTCTGTGACACCAGTTTTGTGTGTGCATGCAAATGGGAAAAAGTGGGACACTTCGATCAAAACTGGCTCAGCACGAGTAGTTTTGAGAGTAAAATTCGGGCATTGGAAAATGAATGAGCACCTGACTGGGTTCAGACTTCAAATTCACAGAGAAAAACAAAAGAAGAAGAAGAAAAAAAGAAGAAGGAAAAGAAGGAGAAGAAGAAGGAGAAGAAGAAGGAGAAGAAGGAGAAGGAGAAGAAGGAGAAGGAGAAGGAGAAGAAGAAGAAGGAAGATCCGGCTTGGCTTACGTACATGATACATTCCGTGGCCGCCCCACCCACTGGTAATATGGTGCATGAAAGAAAGGTATATATGGATTCTTTCCAACGCCATTGTACTCGTACACTGCAGACACAGAGACAGAGCAGGCCCATAGTTTCACATTTAGCACACTCTTTTGGTCTTATCCAGGATCAGGCTTGGCTTATTTACATGATACGTTCCACAGGCACCCCACCCACTGGTAACATGGTGCATGAATGAAAGGTATATATGGATTCTTTCCTCCGCCATTGTACACAAACTGCAGCCACAAAGACATAGCAGGCCCATACTTTCACATTTAGCACACACACTTTGGTCTTATTCCCCCTGTGGGGGAGTGCAAACCATCGACCCACTTGAAGCTGCTTTTATCCCTTGGTGTTGTGATCTGGCAGGAGCTGCTTTTCTCCAGGAACTGAGCCATCCACATCAAGATAAACTAATATCCAATGTTGCGGCGAAGGACGAAGTCTGCGACACCGAAAACATTCAAACTTGCGAGGAGATTGGTGTATGGAATGCGGTTTATAACAAAAGAGTACATGGGAAATCAGACGGGGGAAAGCAGTGAAGGTGGACATGGGGCGTCAGATTGGGGTGCTTCATCTTTACTCTCTCAGTCCTAAAACATACGTACGGGAGAGGACGGAGCAGGGTTATATCAGGAGGTTGGAGACGTGGGTGGACGAACTGCGGACAGTGCTTGGATGAAACAGCCAGCAGTGTAGCACCAAAGAACAGTGCAACGGGACAAACGAGCCCTACGGGCGGCACCAGCATTGCAAATGGCATGGCATAATTTTCACCATTCAAACGAGGAATGCAGATGTCCTCGTTTAACTGACCATCCCAAGCCTCGAGATAATTCAAAACTACATTGTTCCAATGTAGTTCCATCGGGATTCAACTACATTGTTCCAATGTAGTTCCATCGGGATTCAAACTCAGGTTCATGGGCGTACCAAACGAAGTGGACCGTTTGTGCCCCTTTTTTTTTTTCTTTTTTTTTTTTAATTAAAACACCCCTTCCAGTGTTAGTGCTGCTGGTAAGAGCAGACAGCACTACCACCGGCGGAGAGGCTCCATCTATTGGTGGGGAGCGTCACCTGCTGGAAATCGGGTCCAGCGTCCCATTTCACATGAAAGGAGTGATTTGGAATATCCAGGGTATGAGTGAGTGGCCGTGGATCCTGCCAGCATTGATTACCCTGCAAAATCAGGGGATTGACTGAGCAGGCTTATGTGTAAAAACCAGAAACGTCTTGTAAGTTGTCTGCCAGCATTGATTGCCCTGTCAGATCAGGGGATTAACTGAGCAGAGGACCGTTTGTGCCCCACTCCCAACTGAACACCTTTTTTTTTTTTTCCCCCAGCAGTTGACAAAACTGCCTGCCTGGAGCGTTTATTGCATTTTGAAACTCATACCCGCATTGTGACTGCTGAAATAAGTTTGTTGAGCTTATTAAAATCTGAAGCTTGATTTTTTACCGAAACACCATTTGACCAAAAAGGAAAGTGTGAGTGGGCGTTCCACTGCTGAAAAGAAACACCGCGAGTCCATCCTTACACATGCCAAAACTTCTCTCATGACCAGGGACAGAAACATTACAAAAGAAGGGCAAACATTTTCCCATGGGCATGGACAAAAACAAGAAAACAAAAAAAGCAAAACAAAACAAGTAAGCGCAAAACCGCAAACCTTTTCCCAGGACCAGGCATACTCATACCATGGGCGTCTCACCCACCTGCATGGACTGAGAGATAGCCTGTAAATAATGAACACGAACGGGCTCTTCCATCCCCGATGTGGCTATCCCCATTTGCTCCATGAACTGAGAGAGAGCCTGTAAATAATGAAGGCCAAGTGGCTCTTCTATCCCGGAAGAGGCCATCCCCATTTGCTCTCGTTCACAGATGACCTGACACTGATGGTGGATGCCTCTGTAGAGAATATGAAAGAGATGAACAGGCTGATGGATTGGTTTCGCAGGGTATCCGGTATGCCTGTTAACTGGCAGAACAAGACTCTATATTGGTGGATCCACTATCAGGGGGGAGGGCCTCCATAAACACGTAGAATTAAGTAGATGCCCTCAGAATTCCCGACCAAAAGTTTTAGGAGTCTCTATATCTGCCCAAGAAAGGCAGGCATCCACGGATGATTGGTTTACCAATACAGTACTGGAAAAACTGGCCCAATGGAAGAATAAGCACACATCACTCTCAGGGAAGACCCTAGTCATCAATAATGTGGTGCTAGCTAGCCTCACTATGGTAGAAACCAGCCTTGGGCTGTTAATAGCAGTCAAGTCAGTCAGAAGACAAATCATCACATTTCTATGGAGAAGCAATCACGAGTACAAGAACGTTACAAAAACATTAGTCGGGTCGTCTGGGAGTCAATATACAAGCTAAGACAAGGGGGGACTGGGTATTATTGACCTTGTGATCCAGGCCAAGGGCCCTCTCGATTCAATGCGCGTAGCCGGGTCGTCTGGGTATCAACATGCAATCTAAGACAAGGGGGGAGGTTGGGAATTATTGACCTAGTGATCCAGGCCAAGGGCCCTCTGGATTCAATGCGCGAAGCGACCGATCCTCTCTCGGCGCGTTTTGTGGAGGGCTCTTTCAGGCTTGCCCCTCAACCCCCACCAACAGTAAGTCCATTTGCATGGCTGGAAGATATTGGGCAATCCCATGAAAGCCAATGAAGCCAAAGGCGGAATCCGATAGAGTACTCGGTGGGACCTCCTCCGTGATGACTTCTCAGTGAACGTGATCAAAACGTGGAAGAAACTCTCCCTGCCTCACAAAGTGGCCCCTATGAGATGGGAGGAGATCTACAGGCAACCGCTGTTTGGAAGCAGATGGATAACTGACCTTCAGGGCAGGGTCTTCCAAACCTTAGATCACTGATGGAGAGGATGACCAAAAACAGAATCTTTTTTTTTTTTTTTTTTTTTTTTTTAACAAACAAACCAGGGATGAGGCGCTGGTAGGAGCAGACACTTCAAACTTCCTAGGAGGAGGCTCCATCTATTGGTGGGGAGCTCCCTGCCGGGAAACGGGCCCAGCGTCCCTTTATACAGTTGTACATTGAGAAAACAGGGACCAGTTGGGGACCAATTGGAACACACGGGGGGATCACCTCTTCAGTCTGAGAACAGACCGCCTCTAATATTCAATGGGACGCTAGCTACTCCCCCTTTCATTCATTGTAAGTTGGGGGATGTCGAGGGTGGCCACATTCATCCTCCTCCCTTTGGATTCTAAACCCCTAGACTCTACACCCTTGGGTGCCCTTGATTGGCATTGATTGCCTTTGATTGCCCAGCACTGAACCCTCACATTTGTAGGCTGTGACAGCCGTGACTTTTGACTGTACATATCAGCGTTCACCACCCCTGCTCGTTCCTGAGTTGTTGAATGTATTGTTGATTGGTGACAAGGGTGGCAATATCCATCCATCTCCTTTCGGAATCCCAGCCCCTAAACCCTTGTATCCCAGAGCACAGACCCCTGTGGTCATACAGACTATGCTGCAGTGACATTGAGGCTTCGTCCTTCTTGGAGCGCAAACAGAATCTTAGGGGTGGGGGATCTTTGGAAACAAGCAAAGGGGGACTGGAAGCTGGAGCAGCAGATGTGCACATCACTGAGGTACTACTATAAAAGTGGAGAAAACTTGGATTTCCAAACCACTAGCCTGGGTGGTAATACTCTGAAAGGGGCCCACCCTGGAGGAGAGTGACGGGGAGGATTGGCAATATTTTGGAAACCAGAACAAATGAAGTCTTGGTGAACTTCATCAACAGAAACAGAGTAACGTCGTACCTAGGGTTTTCCCAGAAGGAGGTGAGGTGGCTGGCTCAAGGCAATGTCTACCGAATAAGCATATTGCTGCTATTGCATGATAAGGACCAGTGGATTGCCTTTCAGCCCAACATGCCTATTACCGGTTTGGCTATAGACCACGTGTGCTGGCAGTGAGCAATCCGAGGCACAACCAGCTAAAACAGGAGCAGACAGCTATTCAACCTTGAAGTTAAGGCCACCTATCAAATGTTGAGAGCCACTGGAAATCTACCGGACACAGTAAGTACCACGTCGTTGAAGCACTTACATGGAAGAGACCATCTCAGGCCAATTAAACCACCAGTACCTACCGGCTGAGGCGGCCGTTAATGCAGAAGCCAAATCGGCCTGCCCCTCCAATCCAAATTCATTTGAGGCAGGGGGGTACGAAAAATGTGGTAGGTACTGGTGATCTAAGTGGTTTACCAGGGCCAAACTCAGGGCATACTCACACTATCAAGTATTCTCGCAAAATCACAAATTAGACATGATTTTTTGGGTCACAAGGGGCACATATTTTGCGTTATCAGCAGTGTCGCATATGAAATGAGCCAATCATTATAATTGAAGGACTATGGCAGTCTCTCAACCTCTTTGATGCATACAGACGTCTTTTTCCGGTAAAACGTAAATTCACTTGTTTTAGGAAGAGCCAAACAATGAATGCATCCAAATCTCGCATTGATCTCATACTTCTATCAGAAGAACTAGAAGGAGCTCTTCAATTAGCAAAGATCTTCCCTCGAAATGTCTTCCCTAGCCTTGATCACGCTATGATTGCAGTACTACTTTCTTTCAGGAAAAAGCCGGATCAAGGTAGAGGCTTCTATAAGTTAAATACATCCCTCTTGAGCATTGATCGCTTCAAAGTATATCTACAAGATGTTTGGTCCTTCTGGAGAGAGCAGAGGGAGCAAATTAGGGACGACATACAATGGTTCAACAACGACCTAATGTTTTTGGGACGTAAATGCAACGAATATTCAAAAATGCTTGCTGAGCAACGCCATCGTGAGGAATTTGATCTGCAAAAACAACTCCACCAACTTCAAGAACAAGAAGAGAAATCGGCGGACGAACCTCAATTAACTGAGTTTAACAAAAGAATCTGCGACTTGGAGTCCAAGTTATTAAAATTCATGGAGCACCGTTGGCAAGGGATCAGAATTAGAGGTAAGTTGAAGGGTTATAACACGGAGGGGGTGATGGATGCAAGATTTTTTGCCACAGCAAAAGCCAGAACTGGCAGAACTACCATTGAAGCCTTCACGGACCCTCAAGAAAGCCAATACTCACTAGTCACATCCACAACGGCGTGCACAAAGATAGCAAGAGACTTCTATAAAAACCTTTTTACATCCGTATGCAAACAAAAACCAAAGGAACAAAGAGTGAAAAAGATTGAAGAATTTCTTGAACCACTAACCAAAACTTTAACAAACCAACAAAAAATGATGCTTGAAAGTCCACTCACAAAGGAAGAAATTTGGTCTGCCCTGATGATGATGGAGGAGGAAAAAACTCCAGGGATCGATGGACTCCCAAAAGAATTTTGGGAAACCATGTGGGATTACCTTGCTCAAGATCTAATGGATTTCTACCATCCAGTCTGGGCCTCAGGCACAATCGGAGAAATAGTTGGACAAGGGGTTCTGACTCTATTATACAAAAAATGCGATAAAGCTAACATCCGTAATTACAGACCAATTACTCTTCTCACAATAGTTTATAAACTGGCAGCAAAAGCACTGGCAAACCGAATACTAAAAGTCATCACGGACATCATTCATCCTACTCAAACTGGCTTCATTGAAGGAAGGAACATTCAAGACAATATTTTATTAGTTAATGAATTAGTTAAACTCTCTAGACAATCTAAGCACAATGCAGCTTTCATTTTCATAGATTTTGAAAAAGCCTATGATCATGTTGATTGGTTATTTTTAGACAAATGCCTAGAAAAGTTTAACTTTGGCCCTTGTTTCAGAAGATGGATTGAAATCCTACATACTACTGCTACAACTAGGGTTATGATAAACGGTAACCTGGCTCCGCCTATAGAGCTAGAACGTTCGGTAAGACGAGGGGATCCAATCGCCCCCTTTCTTTTTGTCATAGTAATGGAAGCTTTAGCAGCTAACTTAAGATGTAACAAAGACATTAAACGTATCCAGGTTAGCTACATACCAAAAGAAGCCATACCGGTCTGTTCCTTGTTTGCAGACGACCTATCCTTGATGGTTGAAGCCTCGCACAAAAATCTGTTAGCAATCAAGGGTCTGATGGATAAATTTTGCGCCCTTTCTGATATGAAAATCAATTGGGGAACAAAAACTCAAGGCTGGTGGATACACCATCAGGGGGTGACACCTTCGGAATATCCAAATATCAGCTGGTTGACAGCAGAGACCCCAATCAGGGAGTTTGGGATCTCACTCTCAGCAAATGGAAAACCAACAGGAATCAACAAATGGATATCTAAATCAGCTTTGGCCAAATTGGAACTTTGGAAGGACAAACGAACATCTATTATAGGACGTTCACTAATCATAAATAATGTTATTCTAGCCTCACTCTGGTACAAGTCAGCAATATGGCCACTGGACAAATCAGCGCTTAAAACTTCTACAAAGACAAATAACAGCCTATCTATGGAGAGGTAATCATGACTTAAAAAATATCATAAATAGAGTTGTCTGGCAAGGAGTTATTCAACCTAAAACAAAAGGAGGGTTAGGAATCTTAGACCCTTCCACTCAAGCCATGGCGCTCTCAATCCAATGGATCAAAAGATTACTTTTCAACCCAGAGACTCCTTGGACAACCCTAGTTGAGGAACAAATAGCGAGATTAGCCCCTGAAGTCCCAGAAGGGACTGATCCATTGATATGGCTAGAAAATCGTCATTGGTCCATTCCAAAAGGTAGAACTCAGCCCTCAAGCCAGCCAGAGAACCCAAATCGTCAAGCCACAAAAATGGACATTAAAAATGATCCCTTTTGGCCTGACCTCCTTAAGACCTAGCGCAAACTACCCTTACCAGATAAAATCCCTCCAAACCGTTGGGAGGAGGTCTGCCAGCAACCTCTTTTCAACAACAGATGGTTAACATCACAAGGAAGGATGTTCCATTGTATGGATTTCCCCTGGAGAGGTTGGGTAAAAAAAAAGGTCCTAAGGATTGGGGACATCTGGAACCCAGAAACGCGAGACTGGTACTCTTTTTCTAATCTCTTGCCTAACTTGCGATACTGCAGGAGAACAAAACAATCACTAGACATAATCACAGAAGCCATCCCGATAGATTGGATAAAAATCCTCAAAAAAGGTTCCCAACTTAAAGAAAATGATTGGGTGGGCATCCAAGGGAATTCCCAACAAATAAGAAATGTAGTATTAGTAAATGATGAGGTATCAGTCTTGCTCTCCTTATTCTCAATCAATCACAAATACCGACTCACTGAAAGTCACACTAAGGAAACTGAATGGTTCAATGCTGACCAAGTATTCAGGATCAGAGTTTTGACCACTGGATGGCCTTCATACCATCATGTGCAATCAAAAAATTGGCTCTAGATCCCATTTATTGGTCTTGGACCGTCCCTTTGGGCAAACATAGAAAGGGCACTCGCAATATTCACTCACTGACAGTTAGATCAACGTACCGCATGTTGAGGCCTACACTGGAATTGAAAGATAGAATAGAAACCAGGTGGATGAAACAGCTAAATGTAAGCACGGACAATCTGAGACGTATCAAGTGGTTCAAAACTATTAAGATTAAACCGACAAGAATTGTCTCCCTACAGTGGCAAATCGACCATCGATGCCTTCCCACGAATGATTGGCTAATAGATAGGACCTCGCTGGAAGAGAAGGGTATCGCTCTACCTTGGTGCAAGCTATGCTTCTCAACATTCCCATCTAGGACCATTCCAGAAACCATCGAGCACATCTTTCTTCAATGCCCAGGTTCAGTTTGGTTATGGCGTTGGTGGGACAAGATTTGGAATTCTTTTAATACACCCATAAACTGGCCTTGGGATTGGCGAGCTCTGTTATGCGAGACATGGTCTCCAGACCAATTAGACGATTTCTCCCAAAACCTATTTATAACCGGAAGAAGAGCCATTCTCTGGGCCCTCTGGCAACGGCGCTGTACTTTTGAAAGGGAGGGTGCCAGGCTGGATGGTCCAGACTTACGGAGTCCATTAAACTACAGGTGCAAACTGTTATCACAGCTATATGGGACAAAGTGAAAGAAAAAATACAATTTCTGATGAATAAAAAAGAAATCCAACAACACATCAAATCATTCAGTGGCGAAAGGAGGTACGATTGGAAAGATCAAAGAAAGTGGGGTGAGGAGAGAGAACAAAGAAGAGCATAGCAAAGGAATTCAAAAAGACTACCACCTGATATTCCATGATTGGACAAATGTGGATCCAACAGTACCACTTCGCCCTCTATCAGAGTTCCCAGATCCCTTCCCACCCTCATCATTATCCCTAGTCCCCATAAGTTGGTTCGGATACGGAAGAGGAGAATAATTGTATGTTGTAACCAGCTAAATAACATTGTTGTTTCTGGTGAACAGACAAGGCCGAAGAGGCTGATTTTTGTGGTGGACTAGAAGGGTAGTAGAACTATAGGAAGGGCGGTTTTTCAGGGTGACAGGGGAATTTGTAGGAAAGATAGGGAGTCTGGAGCGATTGGTCATAGTCTCCAACAAGATATCTGTACGAGTATTTCGGATTGTTTCAGAAGTGGGATATAAAAGGTAATACTGCTAGGATACCATGGGCATCTGGCGGCCAGGCTCTGGCTGAAGAAGCAGTACTCCTTTTTCTTTATACTTCCCATATTTCATGTTCTTGAATCATGTATCACTATTACCTGATTGAGGGACGCTGGACCCGTTTTCCAGCAGGTGCAGCTCCCCACCAATAGACTGGAGCCAGTGGTTGAGCTGCTAGGGGTGGATGCTCATACCAACACCACTAACAATCTCAGCCGGTTTTTCTTAAAAAAAAAAATAAAAAAAAATAAAAAAAGAGCCAATCATTGTGAAGTTCCATACAACACTACGGCCTACCCTACTGGACCGCCCTGGGACTGGGGACTTGTTGGGACCCTGGGACCGGGACTGGGTGTCTGCCGCGTGAATCCTTTCACATACACCAACGGTCAGCGCCCTGTGACTGGTCAAACTGACCAGCCGAGCGGTCAGCTGATGGGCACCTACTCGTCGGAGGTTGTCGGCACCCCGCCAAAAAAAAAAAAAAACCCTGTACTCAAACACCAGCCGGCTAGGTTCCATGACTGAGCAGCACTGAGTAGGTGCTGGGTTCTAATCCCATTGCCGACACTTTTAGTGGCCTAAGGAGGATGGCCAGGGCCAGTCAACGCTGGTAGCTCATTGGGGTGAGTTGTGCCGCCCTGTAACCTCTGGCAATGTGGGAGCATCAGGCCAGGTGGAAGTGGCTGCTCAGGTCTAACTGCAGCTGATCGGGACACACCCAATATCTCATCTGGAATTCTCAGTCACAATCATCATAGCTGACATTAGCCAATCAGGGTTGAGACCCTGAATTCACTTCAGGGAGCTTAAACTCTCAACATACCTGTCATAACAAAAACTCAATAACCAATAATCATGACCTGGGTAGCACCACGTACACATATGCAGTGCGTACGCATACGTATGCGTGCGTGCCCAAAAACCTGCATATGCGTACGCGTTTTTTTCTTTTCTTTTCTTTTTTTTTCTTTCTTTCTTTCTTTACACATATATATAATGTATATATAATATATATAGTCAGTATTTAGTCACATAACTCCTCCTCCTCCTCCCGATCGTGATCTTCGTCCTCCTCCTCCTCCTACCCCTCCTCCTACCCCTCCCGTTGTACTGTCTGTCTGTCTGTCTGTCTGTCTGTCTGTCTGTCTGTCTGTCTGTCTGTCTGTCTGTCTGTCAGCCAGTCAGTCAGTCAGTCAGTCAGTCAGTCAGTCTGTCTGTCTCCTCCTCCTACGCCTCCTCCTCCGCCCGTGGTACTGGACAGACAGACAGACAGACAGTACCACGGGCCGAAGAGCAGGACGGCGAAGAAGATCGATAGGAGGAGGAGGAGGAGGCTTCCTCTCTCTCTCTCTCTCTCTCTCTCTCTCTCTCTCTCTCTCTC
>BFEA01000036.1:254320-275091 GCA_003427395.1 Chara braunii
CAACCAATCCCAACGCCCCCCCCCCAACCCCTACCGGGCCAAGACAAACCCGGGAAACGGCCCGCTGTGACCACGTACGCGGGCCCTAAATTTGAGTACGCGCGCATACGTATGCGGAGCCCGCGTACGTGTACACCGTGCTACCCAGATCATGACATATAATCTGCAATGACTTCCATAATAATCTCGGATTACCTGGGGCCACTCACCTGTGGGTATATCTCAAGACTGCCGCCCTCTTTTAAAAAAAAAGAAAAAAGAGGAAAAAGAGGAAGGGCTCTCCCTGATGAATGTTCTTTTTCGGTCGAGCGCCCGCGCCATTCCGGTGAGCGCTAGGAAGGTCCGCTAACTTCCGAGCTGTGATCACAGCGCACTCTCACAGGCTGCTTGCTTTCGGGGCCGTTTGCTTTCGCGCGCACCCGCCATTTTTCGAATTCGCATGGAGCAGAGAGGGTTTTCATGAGGCAAAAATACAGGAAGCCACGTCATGCCACGCCCCAGGGCATGACACCTCTAACCACAAGCAACCACAAGGGAGGAGAAGAAGAGGAAGAGGGAGGAATACGACAGCAAGGAGGAGGACAAAGGGAGGAGCAAGTTACGCCTAAGTGGAGGAAAAGACAAGGGATCTAGGGGGGGAAATAAGCCGGGCGGAAAATTTCCAAACACGGGAGAAGGAAAGGGAAGGACAAACACAGCAAAGCACTGCACAAGCGAGGAAGGAAGCGACAACACAACCAAGCACATCAGCATGGCGACCTACAAGGTGCAAACAGCCTACTCCCCCATCCGAAGGTAAGAGCCGAAGTTCACCTCTGCATCCACCCTCACCGCGCGCAAGGGACAACAAGAGGACGACAAGATTTCCAAGGGAGAAGAGCAACAGTCGAGAGCCGAGAACAAACGACAACCAATTCGACCTAGTAATCATCCTGTGTGTCTTCTCCCGTTTTTTAGAGAGATTGAAGGGACGAACATCGCGATCGCATTTACCGTATACGGCATAGATCGTGCGGTAGAGCATAGAGTTCACCACAAAGTAGACAGGAACGGATTCCCAGGGGAGCACAGGGACCGATTTCGAAGGACCAGTCCACCTTAGATCAATTACGCACGAATCCGAGCTGTGAAGGAAGCCCCACCATCCGGCGCAGCGGAACGCATCTCCAATCCGGAGTTTTTTTAACGTATCTAGCATCCTCACCAGGAGGAAAACTCCGGTTTCGCTCACCCCACACACCGCCCCCTTCACCAATAACCACCTTCCCCAACAAAACAATAATACCACACTCCTCCCCGCACTTTGCTCTCTTCCACCATCAACCCCCCCCCCCCCCCCCCCCAACGGCCCCCCCCGGAGCCCCACTGCGTACTTCATCCAGGACAGCGCCCTCCACCCACCCACGAATCACTCGCCCAAACGGCACACGAGCGAAATCAAGCTACGGATTCGGTTCAAACAAACATATAGAATATCAATCTTGGGTATTCCCTATTTCATTCCCTTTTAATCAACAAGCGTTTCCCATTTTTCACTTACTGAATTCTTACACTACATCACAACTCAATTTATTTAAGCCACAAATAATTTGAAGAAGGACAACCGAACAAAGATAGAGGATTTGACAAGCGAGCGCGTGATACCCCATTTTGGATCAGCCTTCGCTTTATTTTTTCAGGAAATAGCATACAACACTATCTCCCCTTTTCGACATTCCATTTTAAGATTATATATTATTATTATTATTACCTGGTTAATTTGACTCGCTACTGCTCACGACCACCAAGGCGGGGAGGGAAAGTGTTACCACGGACACACTCCACTCCCAAAATCCCCGCAGCTCCACCCGACCAGAACTCCGATCCCCAAGCCGGGAGAAGAATCGCTGAGGAAGTTTGTGCATTTTTCAAGTACAGTCAATCGCGCCCGCTGTTAAACCAGACAAGAGAGCCACGAACATCCGTCTGAGTCCCGACAGGGGAACCGATTGAGGATTGTGCCCCCCATCACACACCATCAGCAAGAGGGAGAGAGAGGACCACAACATTGGTCAGATAACCTGCAACTTGGAATTTCCTTCAAGTCTAAGGGATCGACTACTACTAAATTGCTAAAGGCAGTAGTACACCATGGCGATGACCTACATCCAAGCGGCCAGAAGGGGCCTGGCCGCGGAAGAAAAAGCCCAATCAGAGGAAAAATCATGCTGAAGCGAGCCTCTGTACCAGGGGCCAAACGATTCATCACAAGCTACCCCTCAAGGAATACAGAAAACAGCACCGGCACAAAAATCATTGGGTTAATGAGCGATGGATTTCCTGATGAGCAAAACGGAAATCAAATCAGAAATAATAAAGACGAGGGAAATAATAAAAAAACAGCGCAGGTGAACAGACAGAGGTCGAAGTGTGGGAATAGCCCAAACAAGACCTGCTATTGCTGAATGAACTCTACGAAAAGCACACAGTACTGTTCAACTTCACGAACAAGAACAGGGACCTCCCTCTAATAAACGAGAAGAGAAAATGGGTCATGGACAGACTCATGGAAATGGAGAGTATTCCAGGTATAAAACTGGAAGTGTCTTACCACAGAAGGGATAGGTACACAGTCATGGTCTTCTGTGTTGATCCATCCTACGCGCAGTTCCTGTCTCTCTAGGTACACTGAAATGCAAGGGGTCAGTGTCACCATCCAAAATTGGAAACCCCCACGTGAGTCACAGGCAGAAGCTTCGAGACACAGACAAACAATGCTTAGAAACCACTTCTGGGTACAATTTGACAATCTGTCCGAGGGAATGCACAACTGTGTTAAAAGCAGGCTTCAAGAGGAATACCCCAATAACCCAATCATCGACTAGCTGCCAACGAATCCGGATTTCATGGCACCTAACCGCGATGCACGGGTCGCTTGCCTGGAGGTGTCGTCTAGCACACCACCGAATCTTCCGGAGGCGTAGATCTTCCGAAAGAACGGGCAACGGGTGACCGTGTTTATCTCCACAAAAACGAACCCATACTGCTTTTGCTGCAGAAACAGAGGGCATCTGGGAGCGAACTACCCCCAAAACGGGGATAAGGGAAGGAAAGTTGTCCTAAAACAATCAATGCTGGTAGAATGCGATATAAAACCAGGGGTATGTTTCATCAATGAAACCCAATACAAAGGTTGGGTATTCAATGACAACCTAGAGAGGCCCAAATGGATTTGGGTTCTCAACGGAGAACCCAAACTCAAGCCAGACATCTACCCGCCATACGACAACAGATGGAGAGAGGTAGGAGTTGAACGAATGGAAGACAAAAACACAGGCTACATAACAGAACATATCATCAACGAAACATGCCTGCTAGATGAGAAGCAGAGAATGGAATCAATGAACAAGCTCCACACAGTTGGACATAATGCAAAAAAAACATATTTGGAGAACACGAGAGCCAGAACCAACCCGTACTCCCGACAGAGCTCATCGAGCTCCACTCCAAGAGCGTTTTCAGCCAACGCACGAAACAAGGATAACTTGCAAATTGACAGATCTCTCAAACGTAAAGCAGACAAAGGAGAGGTCAAATCCACTACAGCTCCCTTTAGCAACGGATATGGATGAAGATCGCTCACAGGGAACAAAAAACGAGGACTCCATGGACTGCACACAGCAGGCAACTGCATCACACAACAAAGAAGATACAAAAGGAAACAGAAAAAAACGAGGACTGACGCACAATCCAGCGATTCGGAAGAATTGGATGAAGGAGAGGATGCAACAAGTGAGGAAACAGACAAGGAAGACAGGCATGGGAGACAAAGATGACACAAACTCTCGAGATTACATCCACCAGTATGTGCGCTCGCTGGAGAGGGACATAACAGTTGAGTTCAAGGTAAGACTGGCTCACCACAAACACCTAAGAAACCTCAAAGCAGCAACCCAAGTGGCAGATGACATAACACTATAACAAATTTGAAATTTTACAGAAGGAGAGAGAAATCAACGAATTCTACGCTGCTCAATACAGCCTGAAACCAAGGTAGAAAAGAACACAATCACGGTGGACCCAAGCAGGTATGAACAAAGATTCAAATGGCCCAAATCCTAAAAGGAACAAACATCCGATAAAAGGGCAAAAGAGAGCCCAACCAAGGAGGGCCATGGCTCCACGACAGTCCAAGAACAGGTGACAAAACCACCACCACAGGACTCAAAATCAACAGAAGAAGACAAGCAGCCATCTTGGAAGCACAAGTGAACATGTTGAGGGATCAAAATAGAGAACTAGACAAGAGTTGTCTCAATCTCAAAGACATTGCATCAGGCCAACACAAGGAGAGGCTGCAGTCAGGCTTGATTTAAGGTCTGGCCCCAAAAGACAAACACTTATCCCATACCGGTGGAACAACACATACGAAACATGGGAGATTGCTTACCACAAATCCTATTCCCTGATCTCAATCCTGGATCACGATCTCACAAAGGAGTTACTCCAGGAATGCATAAGCGACAATATACCAGAGAGGGTGCAAATTTTGGGAACCAAGGAAGAGGGATGGGAAGAATGGAAGGACGGTGAGGAAGAGATATAGACAACTGATCTCAAACCACTATTGATGGAACTAGAAGAATCAGCTGAACTCAAGGGGGATCATTGCTGGGCCCCGTGGCAGGTAGTAGAATCGATACCCTACGGTCTGCTAGGAGGGGAAGTTGCGGCAGAAAGAGCAGCCCAAAGCTTTACACTAGTTACAACGTACGGAGTTCAACACGTCACCCAAGACCCTTAGGCAAAAACTTCCAGGAACGATCTCAACCGGAAGAGACATAATACCGGCCAGTTCCTAAATGCCTGCACAGTAATACAAATGGCTCAGAGGACCGCACTGTTCTAAAACCATGGGGGACAGCACAAGGAACAAACAACCCAACCCAAGTCGTAAAACGTGGGGACTCTGCAAGTGGGAGCTGGATCGGAAAATCGTGTCATGGGACATTAATGGCATACCTTCCCTCTTGACCAATCAACGTAAATGGGATATCTTCTTAAAAGAATAGGACTGGTTTGAGAAATCACCACCCAATCTACTATGTATTTAGGAAAGCCATTTGACAGACTCAAATGAACACCAGTCTATCCGAGATCAATTAACTAAAAAACTCAGATGGGTCAAGGAAGTACTATGGGCACCGTCCCCCCACCTGCACTCAGCAGGCGTCATTATTCTGATCCATGCTAAAACCAAAGCTTCAAACAAAATACTCACAACCTCGACAAGGATAGACTCTCAAGAAGGCAGATGGGCAAAACTAAATTTCCAGCTTTTAGAAGAACACTTTAGACTAATCACCATCTACTGCCCGAACACACTTACCCATAGGAGAAGGTTCCTAGAAAACCTATCCCCCAAATGTGATCCTCACACACACTTGATCCTAGCAAGGGACTGGAACGTCACGCTGGACCCAACGAAGGACCACATATCAGGAGGCCAGATGGGTACAAAGAGCACAGCCTGGAATGAGCACTCCCAATTCACGACCTGCTAACTGAAAGATTCTCATTGATCCCTACAGAGGTAAGCACCCGGACAGCAAAGAGTTTACATACATCAAAAGAAATCGAAGTCAGCACATTTCAGCCTCAAGAATATATGTTTTCTTAGTCACTGAATCACTATTAGGGACTACTAAATGCCAAAATCGAAAGACTTCCTTCCTACACAGGTCTGGATTACAAGTTGACCACAATTTCACAAGGCATAGGCATCTCCCCAAATAAAGGCCGCAATTTCTTTAAAATAAACAATTCATTACTACAAACACAAGAAATAAGGGAAGTCGTAGGTGTTGGGGACTCAGCAGTGATCGGGGAGCCGACGGGAGGCTGCATGCACCAGGTTCAGCCAACTCGCCGACGTGGTGGCCTCGCAAAACTCACTCAAGACTAGGCTCAGGAGGGATAGAAAAAGCAACCTCAACCATACCCACACATGCACTGTAGGTCTCGTCACAAGTCCGGTGCTACCTGCGCGCATGCGGCTCGGAGCCCCCCCCCCCCAACTCAGAGTCTTTCATCCCCCGTAGCATCCCTGCTGGGAGGCATGATGCGCCACGGTCAGAGGGGTGTTGATAGGGACGATCGACCCTGCTAGGAGAGGGTCGCCCGATCGCTCCCGACGGGACGCCATCACCACTAAGTCCACCCCTTTTAGGGCTGAATCCCCCCATGGTCTCAACAACCCCGAAGGGAGTAATAGCAACCATTACGGCGCTCAAGGTGCCGCATGGAGTCCGCAGACCCGGACAAACTGAACCTTATCCAATCACATGCGCCCTTAAGAGCGCTTGGTTGCTACACTCAGTGTGCGAATGACATGTGTGTCCTATTCAAAGCCCGTCGCCGGCATATGCACGAGGCCGTGGAGTTTTGAACCCACGCCCTCTGGCCACACATGCATTTCCAACCGTTTCCCTAACCACTGGGCTATCATGCCATTCCCGAAGTTATAATATCAACCTGCATTAAACATGAAAACTCCAACGCAAAATTCCCCGACCTAGTAATGGCCCTGACAGAAGCAACGGCCAAAACCTGAAGGACCCTTGCAACCAAAAGAAAGGCAAGGGAAGAGGAACTACAAACGACTTTAAAAATAGCGGAAAAGAATCTCAAGCAATTCAGGTCATAGCCTATACAAAAGAGTACTCGAGCAGACCAGGCAGGAACTATCGGAATGGGAAGACTGAAGAAACAAGGGACTGCGAATGCGAGCAAGAATAAGAAAATGGGAAGAAGGGGAAATTATGACCAAATATTTCTTCCACAAAATCAAGACGAATGCCAGGAACACACACATCGACCAACTACGAACGGACCAGGGTTTAACATCCAATCCACAGCAAATCCTAGAATCGGCACCGGCCTTCTTTAAGGACCTCTACACCTCCAAGGAACAAAACGGTAAACAGCAATAAACAACGCAAGCTAGAAACAAGTTCCTTACCTATCTCGATAAAACAATCTCAACCGAACAAGCTGCAACACTAGACACCCCAATCACAGAACAAGAAGTTTACGAAGCACTGCGATCGATGAAACTCAACAAAACGCCAGGTATAGACGGCCTCTCCAAAGAATTCTGGATGACCTTCTGGCCAGCGCTGGGGACAGAGTGCTTCCAATTCTTGGAAAGAGCGTGGGAGGAAGAAACTCTAGGAGCTCTAAAGTACGGGGGTGGTCTCTCTCCTATACAAAAAGGGCAACCCGACAGACATTAAGAACTATAGACCAATCTCTCTCCTAACAGTCACGTACAAAATCCTAGCTAAACTACTAGCCAACAGAATCAGAACAATAACAGCAAACTGCTTTCACCTGGATCAGACCAGATTCATACCAGGCAGATTCATTCTGGACAACATTATCACCCTCTCAAAATCTGTAAGATACATTCAAGACAAGAGAATGAACGCAGCCATATTATTCGACTTTGAAAAGGCCTATGACCAAGTCAACTGGAACATCCTTCAACAAAGCATGAAAAAGATGGGGGTAGGCCCAAACTTTAGGAAATGGGTCAGAATCCTCTACGCGGATGCCCACAGGCGGGTGCAAGTCAACGGGCATATCTCCCAGCCCTACCGCATGTCACGCTCAGTACGACAGGGGGACCCACTAGCAGCACATATTTTTTTGTTCATCATGGAAGTGATAGCATCATTCCTACGTAAGGACCCCTCGATAGAGAGACTCATGGAGGAGGGCCACCACACGATAAGCCTCCCCACCACCATTCTCTTCGCCGGTGACTTAACAATGCAAACGCGCCTCAGACTCTTCTTTGAGGCGCTGATGCGAGCAATGCAAGCATTTCAAATAGCTTTAGAAATGAAAATCAATTGGCCCAAGACAACATGATAGTGGTTAACTTATCCTCTTACCAATATACCCCTAAGCACACCAGAAGGAATTGAATGGTCCAGACTCCAAAGGCAACCAACCCCTCCATTTCTTGGGCATCCAGGTGTCCAAGGCAGGACCCAACCACTCAATGGCCCCAACAATTATGTGCAAGATGATCGCCAAACTGGGAAGCTGGTCCAGTATATACACTCCAATCTTCGGACGAGCCCTAATCCTCAATGCTTCCACCTTCTCCATGTTATGGTACGCAGCGACGATATGGAGCTCCCCCAAGCAACTAAGAACCCAACTCAGAAGGAAAGCGGCAGCCTACCTCTGGTCCGAGGACCCTTCCAAAGCCCACTTTATCCCCAAAGTAGCGTGGAAGTATATCATCATGAAGAAGTCCAAAGGAGGTTTGGGAGTGCTCGATCCGGAAACACAAATTAAAGCCCTACAGACGAAATGGATCCTCAAAATCATAACAAATGAAAACCTACCTCGGGTCGAACTAGGTTTGCGTAGAATAAAACAGATGGCCAAACTAAAAACTCCGGATAACATGATGGGTCTGTTCTTAATCATGGCCAAATCATGGACCATAAAAAACCCAGACAGCGAAGCGGAGCAAGAGGAACAGGTCACAGAATATAACCAGGACTTCTGGCAGCAACTCCTAAAAAATTGGAGGGAAATATTCTTAGCCAAAGAACCCACAGCGAAGGAAGAGGTTCTAAGACAGCCTACTTTCTGTAATCAGTGGATTCTTGACAAGCAGGGGACCTGGACACTCACAGCCAAGGACGCCAAATAGGTCACATGGGTGCGAAGAGGTGTATGGCAAGTCAAACACCGATGGCAACAGTAAGAGAACTGCGTCCAAACTTGAAGGGCTGTCACAATTTACTGGAGAACCTAAATGACATCCTAACCTCAATCCCTAACAACTGGCTAGATCTACTATTAAAGGGCCCCTCCCAATGGAAAGCAGGTGACTGGGCCACAAGCACAGCAACTGTGCTTCCAGATGTGGCCTACCTATTCCGCAAAAGAGAGGGACCAATGAACACCTGGCTCATCTGTGACATGTACCCAATCGAGGACTCAGGAGCGACCACAAGTCTTCTGGGCAAGGACCCAACATGGGAGAGAACTTTATCGGACAATGCAGTAAGGAAAATAAGAGTAGTCGAGAATGTACAGCGAAGAATTTATGACCCATCAACCAGCATACTAGATCTAGAACTCAACCCAGCAGAATGGGCCTGGAAACAAAAAAACAGGAAGGCTCAAACTAGAAAAGCGCACTAACATTTTAGAATATACCACAAAACTGGGTTACAACCTAAGAATGAGATATCAACTGATAGCACAGATCAACAGTCATAGATGGGAAACTCAACTTAATCAACCACCAGATCGAACCAACATTACGTCATGGAACAAAACTCTCGCCATCGCCTCCACCAAGATACGGAGTTTCCAATGGCAACTTGCATACCTAGCCCTTCCAGTCAACCAATGGTTGAATAAAAGGCACAGTACGCAGTCAAGACCGCCCCTACAGGAACTGTGTGCCATCTGCCAAGAACGCCTCGTGGAGGATGTGGAACACTGTTTATTGTCCTGCCAAAAGGCCAAGCAGGTCTGGTCCCGCGCGGCTGAGCTATGGCACTCGAGAACAGGCAACCCTGCCATCGGACCTAGTCCCCACCCTCCTGGGACTCCACACACCCTCCGCATGGCTAAACTACGAACACACATTCTTCCACACACTGAAGATTAGCCACCCTCTGGATGATATGGAAACGACGATGCCAAGAAGCAATTGGCCACACAACAATGGCAACCCAAGAAACGTGGGAGGGAGTATTAAAACAAGTGGAAGTGGAATACAGAGGACGATGGCACAAAACAGTCTAAATCATTGAAAGGAACGTAAAAAACAAAGACAAAATAATATAGCAATTCACAAAACAGAAACTGGGAGATGGAAAAATAGCAACAATCATCAACAACAGAATACTATTCGGACAATGGAGACACTGCAATATACAACAACAAACGATCTCGGAGATACCAGGAAGTATAGCATATACCCCAAGTGCGGCAATAGACGCAAGCTAAAACCCAAGCATAGATCACCAAAGGTAGGGAAAAGCACGACAGAAGACAAAGATGACTCCTCGACGACACAATCAGAACAAGGTTATAAGAACAAGGTTATAAGAACAAGGTTTTAGGATTTAGACAGAGTCAAGGGTTTAGAGGCTAGACAGAGCCAGGGCAAGTGAGGTAAAGATAAACCGAGGATAGACAGACAAAAGTTCGGGCTTCAGACACTCGGGATAAGCATGGTTTAGGATTCCAGAATCCCAAAAAGTCCGCAAGAGCCCCAGACCGCTCTAGCATAAAACATCGACCCTGCAGCATTACAGCTGAGAGGAGCAGGACTGCGGCCAAACGGATCAGCAAGGGCCAACCACAATAAGTAGTGCAGGCTAACTTAAGCTGGGGTGAGGGGGGTACATCCTTCCACACGGAAGTAATCAATGCCGTCCACTCGGGCCTCCCAGCCATAATGGGAAGGAGTGTGCGTGAGTCTCCGCTGTATTCCATATTGACTTACCATGGAATAGGGACCAGGAGCCAGAACCATGAGGTTCTGTTCTATTAAAAAAAAAAAAAAAAGGAAGGGCTCTACCTAATTTCACCACTTCATTCGTAGGCAAACTGTGTGAAAAAAGGCAAGGAAAGATCACCTCCAGAGTTTTATTCTGCACCTTTGCGGTTTGGGGAAGGAAAACGCAATGAAAAGATGCATTTGCAACAAAAAAGTTGCATGTGTGAGTGCTCCAACAGTAGCATCCATGCCGGAAACAAACACGATAGAGCATACTCTCAGACTTCCAAACTCTGCCAATAGGTCAGTTAGGTTCCCCACATGGGATCGGGTAGAGGACCAGTTTCCCAACGGGCATACCTCCTGTCATTTTAGACTACAACAGGATTGAAGGCATTGTTGCAGTCTGGGGAAAGACAATCCAATGAACAGAGCCATTTGCAACAAAAGAAGCGCATGCGTTCCAACAGTTGCATGGTGCATGTGCTCCAACAGTTGCATCCATGCCGAAAACAATCAGGATAGAGCACACTCTCGGACTTCCAAACTCTGCCAATAGGCCAGTTGGAAGCTACCCCACATGGCATCGTGTAGAGGAACAGTTTCTCAACCGGCATACCCCCTGATGCTTCCGCATATAGCAGGTTTTGTGCTCTCTTTTACACCCAAGGCAAAATCGTAAGATTGTCTGCTCAATGCCGCTCGGGGGTACCAACGGCCTATCTCTAGGTAGCGGGCGCCAAGTTTGCCCAGTTCGTACAGGAGAGGGGACAGGAGGGGATGCACAACAACTGGCCCATCAAAGAAGCTCGGTCCTGATGCTACCAGCTGACCCCTGGCCAGTATCACCCACGGCAGGTCAGGTGCAACCCCCTCGTATTCCCTTGTTGGAGGCTCAAGATTACGATCTTCGTCAAATGGGTGGACCATTTTCCTCCTGATGGGTGTCGTTTTCCGAGCCATTTTTCTCCAATGCAGCTGCACGGATGCCACGTCTGGCAGGATTCACCCGCTTGCCACTTTGCTTGGCAAACCTCCAGGCAAAATGAACAGCGCCGAGGTCCTGTTTTACCTGGCCATGCATCCTGTCCGACGCAGCAAGCATGCAGCCGCGTTGGAGAAAAATGGCTGGGAAACATACTGGTTGTTTAAGCAAAAGCCAGGTATGGGCCCTGATATCATCTTTATGTTTTTTTGTTTATTGTAACATCACAGTCCTGCAGCATCTGTGACATCTAGCCCAAGCTGTGTAATGGCCCCAGTAAACTCCTGCTCTTGTTGTGTCTGCATGGGACGCTGGACCCGGTTTCCAGCAGGCAAGGCTCCCCACCCACAGACTGGAGCAAAGGTCCTGGGAGCACTATTTGGAGGTGCTCTTACCACACCAAAAAAGAGTGCAGCTCCTCTGTCCTGGTGGTGGTGAGAGATATCTTTGTATTCCAAATTCATCATGGAAGCCTTGGGCACTAGGCCTGTTTTTGCCAAAAAAAAATAAAAAAAAATGGATTCAAAACTCAAGAGAGATTCATACCAATTTTTTTAACGATCACTGATTAACACCAGGACGAGATAGATGATTGATTCTAACATCGTAATTACGAGAGGTTCAGTAAGAGCAACAAGGGAGGAGGAAATATGTGAACAGATGACCAGCACCATTGATAATGAGTATGCTCACATTCCATAGAGAACTGCGGGCACAAGGGTTTCCTGGTTACCTGTTTGTGGAAGCAGCAAGGAAAGTTTCAAGAAAGGTGGGAGGGAGGGTCTGGGACGGGCTCACGTCGCACCTGGTACGACTGTATGGGGTACACCACAGGGACGGCGTACAGCAGTACAAGAAGAGACCGAGGAAAACTGCTGATACTACCTGCAGAGAACGGAAGATTCAGTGCAAAAACACAGGATTTGATATCGGCCATGTAATCTGAGCCTTCGGCACGTAGCGATTGATGACGTACGCCATGGCGGTAACGACCACATGAAAGTACCTCAAGAGTCTCGACAGATATCTGGACTTGAAATACAGGGCGGCTATCCGATGGGACCAAAAAAATGTTTTTGATCGCACAGTGATCTTTTCAGCGTAACCTTCATAATTTTATTTTCTCTTAGTTACCAGAGGGCCTATGCAGATCTGCATGGTGCGCAGGTCTGGACTCTGAAGATAAAAGGATTTGTTTTTTGCAAACGTTTACGCGGGGTTACCCATGGTAGTGAGTTCTTCACTAGTGCTTAAAGAGGAGCCGAGGGAGTACTCGGCAGCAGTCTGTGCGAAACGGGGTAGAAGGCTGTTGAGGCGTGTGGAACACCATGCTACAAAAAGCCTACAATGTAATTTGTTTTGTGATAGGTAAACTCCGAATTACATTGTTTTTACGATTCCTCTATATTGCCTTCATTGTTTTTACGATTTCTCTATATTGCCTTAAAAAATTGGGTAGGGATCTCCATGTTTTTTTCTTTTTGTTGTTGTTGGCAAAAACAGGCCTAGTGCCCAAGGCTTCGATGATGAATTGGGAATACAAAGATCTCTCTCACCATCACCAGGACAGACGAGCTGCACGGTGACATTGAGGGGAAAAACAAAAAAAAGATGATCAGGGCCCATACCTGGCTTTGGCTTAAACAACCAGTATGTTTCCCAGCCATTTTTCTCCAACGCTGCTGCATGCTTGCTGCGCCGGGCGGTATGCACTGGCCGAACATTTTGCTAAGAACACCGAGTGCGACTCGTTTTTCCTGGAGGTTTGTCTTGGAAAACATTCAAGCAAAGTGGCAGGCCGGTGCGTCGCGCCAGATGCGACATGGATGCAGCCGCCTCAGAGAAAAATTGCTGTGAAATGTACTAGTGGTTTAAGGAAAACGACATCCACCAAGCTGGAAAACAGTCCAGCGGCCTATTTTACCAAGCTATTGGTGAGGAGTGGCTCCTGCTGGAAAACGGGTCCACGTCCCATATGGTACATGATACAAGAGAAAATCTAAACGTGTCTGAGCGTGTCTGAAAGTGGTGTCTTTTAATGAGTAATCAACGAGTTCTTTTTGGAATATGGTACATGATACAAGAGAAAATCTGAACGTGTCTGAGAGTGTCTGAAAGTGGTGTCTTTTAATGAGTAATCAATGAGTTCTTTTTGGAAAAAAAAAAGAAAAAGTGGTGTCTGAGAGAGATTGAGATAGTACATCTATTCTTCTGAATTGCCACGGCCAAGAGCCTGTTTTGTAGACATTAGCCGGACGCCAGGATGTCTGTTCTCAAAAAAAAGCTTGACCTGTTAACCCTTCGGCCATCAGCTATAGCCTGCTATCACTGAAATAGCCTGGAGAGTTATCCTCTTTGCTGCAATATGCATTTGGAGGACTACTATCTTGCCCGCATATTTGTCAAGGGCAGGGTTGTAACTTGTAACTCAAAGGGTGAAAACAAGGATGAAGAAATTATTAAATTATTAAAATTAATCAGTTCCTCCGCCAATGCCCTGCCACTAATCTAACTTCTAAATACTCCACGCAGCAGCAATTGAACACAGAGACAATCACTCCCAAGATCTCTGCAAAACGCTCCAAAGCCGTGCACAGCTTCTGACAACATCTCGTTATACCACTACCTGCAGGATTCCGAAAGCTTGCCCGTCTAATCCCACAACGACAAAGTGATGGGACTCACCTACTCCCTTTGCACAATCAGGGAGAGTGAAGCTGGAACGGAGGAAGCAAACATGGGGACGGAGACATTTCCTAATGCCTCAGTGTGAGCTTCACCCAATTCAGCTGAGCCTTAGGTATCACCTTTCCAGCAGCGGCCCCATCCATGCATGCCACCCTTCCTTGCCCTGCCATAGGAGATCACCACTCCACCCAAGCCACGCGCGACACAGTGGAGCAACTCTTTTGATTTTTCTATAATTCAGACTCTTTCAGAGCCACAGCCGTTACCTAAAGGAATGGCCTCGGAACATGCATGTCACAAAGTAATTGCCTTTTTGAAAGTCTGGCCAAAGTGTTTCACTGAGTACAGAGAAACGGTCACTACGTAAGGTTTGTCTGTCACACTACCATCTGTCTGGTCCAAGGGTGTCAATGGGATGGAATCACAGGCCGGGGTAAGATCTTCTGCTTGAAGTTATTAACTTTGGGCCTGCTACTGTACAACTGTGAGACACTGGGCCCGGTTTCCAGCATGTGCTGCTCCCCATGAATAGATGGAGTCATCCAACAGCCTGCCCCCAATCCCGATGGTTCACTCACCACCATGGGGAAAAGTTAGTATGAGAAGTGATTAGTGATTTATAAAATAAGAAATAAATAACTGTATTTTTAAGAAAAAGTTATATCCATTTATACATCACCCGGCGGCTGATGCCGCTTAAGAGATAAAAACTCACTAGCCGAGTACACTTTTTTCACGACTTGATGTGTGAAGTCGCAGTGTTTACTGTACCCAAGATTGGGTTTCTTTACCAGGTGTATTACCTGTAACTTGAGGTGGAATTCATGTTTGGGCCTTTTTGGGGATCCCCCGAACATGACAGCCATCATCATAAACCATATTCGGATCCAAATACAGTCATGATGCTCCGGCAGTGTGTTTGGGGAAAGAAAGTTGCGGGGGATCGAGTAGCTTCAGAGGATCTTCTGGCATGGGATGAGGGCAGCAGGATGGCCATCAGACAGTGACTGTATTGGAGGGTGCCATGTGTGCTTGAAAACTCCTGCTAATGGGACCTGTGCCCCGGTAGTGACAATGTGAGAGGTCAAGTCCCATGGGACTGGGGCTTCGTGGGCAAATCTGATGGTAAATATCAGATGGTGAGAACCAACAGCTGACAGCAGGCATCTTATCAGAAAACTTATACACAGGCATAGCTCAGCAGGGCCGGGCCCTAAAGGGCATAGTCGTGGCTGTATCTTACACCAATATCATTGGCATTGTCGACCTTGTCTGACTCTGCCCTGAGTGAGGGTTAGCTATCCTTCCTGGGGGTGCAATCCCACTGCCAACAAGATTCTTTTTAAACCACCAGTACTTCCGAACCTCTTTTCCCCAAAGCTGTAAATGCCCTGAGGCCAAAACAAAAACCACCGGCTTGAGTCCCCTTTGGCTGGCGCCGCTAGCCAATTTGCTCCAGCAGCCAACCCCCGAAAGTTGCGGCGTGCATGCAGCCGCATGGGAGAAAAATGGCCGGGAAATGCACTGGTGGTTTAAAGACAACTTACTTTTATACTAAACAGTTAGAAAACGAGCGGGCCCTCACAACTCTACCCGGTGAAGTACTGGGGCCATTACTACCAGCAAGATGAGCCAATTGATTGTCAACCATCAAGATGACAGATCCGCATGGCTGATAATCAATTGAATGACATCTGAATCTATTCTACTGATAGTGGAACAATGCCCCTGGAGCCAGGCCCAGTAGGAGCTGTATCGAGTGCCTACGAGATAAGTTTTTTTGGTGTGGCTGAAGTATCGCCATGGGCCAAGAGATTTTCAGGTAGAATGGCCCAAAGCAGCCTATGGTTGGTACTCGACGCCGCTGCTACTAGTGGGACTTCGCCCCTATGCAGTGCTTTCTGCCAGTCATAATGGGAAGAAGTGTGAATGATATTGGGGCTCCATCCACCACTCTCACGGTTTCCGAGAGTGACTGCATTGTTCCACACTCTATCAGATTTGAATGTCAGAAGGAAAAAAAGCAGTGAGAGTGTCAGGAAAGAGGAAGCAAGAGTATAAGGCTCTGTGTTTTTTTTTTTCCCCAAGAAGGAAAAAAAAAAAAGGAATCAAGGCCCGCGGGCTAGCTGAGTTGGTAGAGCCCGTAAGTGGCATTCAGGAGGTCTAATTCGATTCCCCACGTCATCCATTTCAACTCCCCACGACCCCCTGTGGCACACTTCGGGTTCACCAGCAGAGATAGTTGGCTCACCCTCCCTGGCTGGTCTTGGTAAGGGGATGTGCACTCCTTCCATCCCTTGCTAGGGGTTAGGAGCTTGGGTACTACTCCCCGCACTGAGTAGAGTAGATGAGTAGGATTCCCTATGCTCCATAGTGGGATAGATAGGCTGGGGTAGACTAGGGAGACTTAAACCCATAACCCATAGCTTGATGTGTTGTACTGCATAGATTTGAATAGCTGGCCGCGCCTGGTTCCTGGACTGCTGGCTGATATTGGTCCCCGTTGGATGGGTAGTTAGTGTGAGGATGAATTGAGAAAAAAAAAAGAGAACAATCATTTGAAAATGTTCAAAAACCGATAGTCTCAGCCTGCAAAGCTGTTAAATCAAGGTGAGGTCGGCCACCTCTTGGCTGGCACAGGAATTTCACTGCCTCGACTTGGGACCGACAGTTGCCTTTCTTTGTTGCCTAGTCACCCTTTTCGCTTTGTCCTTTCGCACTCTTGGAAAATCAAAAGTGGTTCTAGAGTGGACCGAGCAATGACGTGGTTTCCGCAGTGCTCCGGCCTCTGACAACTATCGACCACTTCTCAATTCTAGCATTGAATCGAGAGTGGTGGAGCGTGCCCAATTGTTGGACTATTTTTTTTTTCTTCGCCTGCCAGAAACTGAACTGGCGCTACAGTGCCTACACAGAATACAAGGAGCGGCCATGTCAGATGAACCACAGTACCCACACACAATACAAGGAGCAGCAACATCAGTTCCTCCTTCCCCCCATCCGTTACCCCAACAACCACAACCAAAACAAAAACAAAAAAAAGAAGACACTTTCCCCATGAAAGAGAAAAAAACTCCAGAAAAGAGTAAACAATCAAACAACTAAAAACCGCCTACCTGGCTCAAACACATAATCTAGATAGGATCTCCTCTGATGTGAAAGGTCCATGTTAGCCCGTTCGAAGACCAGTCTCCAGAACCACCGCTTGATGGCAGAATGCTGGCGATTGGGATTGTCATGGCGAGCTGACGTGAAGAAATCTGCCACTCCTACAAGCCCATCATCCGCCAGGTATGCAGCCGCGGCATCGATGACACTCATATATGACGAAGTTGCTGCAATCAAAACGCCCATCATTAAAGAAATAAAATCCATCATCAGCACACACACACACATCCGTTCACCCTCAGTACATCCCATCACATCAGCAACTCCAACAAACAGCAAGGGGCATTATCCACTCATTTACTCTTAATTTTTATTTATTATTTTTCACTTATTAATTCAGTAGCCCTTACAAATATTGTACTAGTCTGATTCTATCAGTACTTGAGCTCAGTCATGCATCTCATTCAGCCTCAGTGTGGGTGCGTGGGAATACAAATTTTGATACAAGCACGAGCACATCCCATGGACAACTGGACTCACCATACCACTCACGAAACTAGTGTTTCCATGACATTTACGTACACAGCCTCACGAAACTCGGCCAAAAACAAATTTAGTGTGATCTCAGAATCCACGCTTCATCGCTCTTGAAACCCTATGCTGCTCCAGCCTGCAACATCTCTGCAACATCTCCGTTTTGTTTCAGCAGCCCTCCAATCATCCTGTTTTTGAGAGTTCACCTGAGGTTGGGACGGACAAGGGTTTTCCCTTTCCTCTGGGCTCGTCTCTCCCTTTCATGGACAACTTTCCAGAGTGATCTGTTCATGAGGATTGTGTGGCAAGGGCGGAAATCTCCCGAGAGCACTCTGGGAATTCTCTGCCACCTCAAGAAAACTTAAGTGTTTTTGTCAGTGTTGTGATGAGACCCAGATGCGCATACCCACCAATGACGGGATAATTGACTGGACGAGGCTGGAACAGAAAGGCGTGACACTCCCGTGATGCTGGTCATGTCAGAAAAACTTCCCGTCCCACAGTCTCCAAGAGACAATAAAACACTTATTTTCGCAGTGCCCCGGAGCAGTCCTCACACGGCGATCGTGGGAAAGGATATCGCGCCAGCTAGGAAGAGAATCCACTTGGCCATGGAACTGGAAAGCATTACTTTGTGGGACATGGTGCTCTCCACAGGACAGAAATTTTGAGGAAAATAATAAAATATGTACAAAGGATGCTTAAGTATGTATCTTAGATGCCGTGCCCAGTTTCCAGCAGGTGACGCTTCCCACCAATAGACAGGAGCAACCAGCATGGGGGCTATGAGAGGGAGATGCTCATCTCACTCCCACTAGTAAACTCAACAATATAAACAAAAAAAAAAGAAAAAAAGGGAGAGGAGCCTTCCTCTGGGCCCTTTGGCAGAAGAGACGCACACACATAATGGACGGGGAGTATGCACGGAAGGCGAGGAAATCACAGACACAGTTAAACAGCAGATCCAGTTAACAGAACCATGCCTGGAAACAAAAGCAAAATTCCATCTTTATCAGGAAAGAAAAGGCATAATGTCATAAACCAAGCAATAAAAACTTTCTCAGAGGAATGGCTGGGTGGTGAACAAGGTGGCAGGATTGCAAACATTCAATGGGAGGGCGGGAGGCAAACAGACGCAGAGACACTGAAGAGGGTGTACAAAATAGCCTTCAATGACTGGACAATGGTGGATGCAGCTGTCTTTTTCTTTTTTTTTTAACTAGGCCTTGGCTGCTAGTGATGATGGTAAGAGCAGCAATCACTAGCAGCCCAACCAAGGACTTCCCAGATCTCTTCCCACCACACCAACTCTGTTAGTGGATATGCAGTGGTATGGACTCTGGAGGCATTCAAGATCCTACTTCATGAGAGTGCAGGCAGAGATGGTTCTTTCACTCTGGCAGCCAGAGACAGGCTGAAGAGGCTGAGCACTAGACCCTCAGTTGATCCCCTGGCAGAAGCAGTGTAATTGATGCCGTAGACCTTAAGGGGAACATAGAGACATACACGTGGTTGAGAAGAAAAATGTAAGATGAATCTGGGATGCTGGACCCGGTTTCCAGCAGGTAATGCTTGGCCACATTGAAACACTGCTTGCTGGCCTGTCCAATGGCCCTTCAACTGTGGCACTGGTGGGATGTTCTATGGGAGGAACTCACCAGCTCACCATTTTTCATTGAAAGCTCATCTGGTTGGTCAAACTGTCAGACTAACCACCACCATGGTCAGGTTTCCAGCATAACCTGTTTCAAACAACCAGGCTGGCCGTACTGATGGCCATCTGGAGGATGTGCTGCTCTTCAGAGAGAAAAGAACTCTCTTTTGGATTTGTACAGGCCAAAACGGATATCGCTGAGACAAGCAGGGCCAACATACAAAGAGCTGTGGTTCGGTTCAGCTCAGAACAAACTTACAGGACATGCAGGAGCAAGCCAAACGAAAACTTCTGTAACACATGGATAGACTGTGGGAGGGGAATATGTGAAGTGCAGGATGATGGGAACATGCGGTGGAAAAACTGGGTAGCCATGAAATTGAGACCAGTGCATTATTTCCACACACCCCTAGCAGGTGACAACTCGCAGGCTATCACGACAACCCCTAGGGACGAGCTCTGCTGCCTGCAGGAGGAACCTGCACAGCCACTTACCAAAGAACAGGCTCGGATGGCTGGGACCTGATGGAGTCAGGTTGCCAGCTTCCGGTCATACATCAGCCATGACTGCACCTACCCGATTATGTCACCTCCACTCCCCTCATCTCCTCCGCCTGAAACACCCCACCCACCGTTCATCCAGGACAGACTCTAAGGGCATACTCACAGCACCTTTTTACTTATTTCTGGACAGAATTGCGATCAGATGCAAACAGGACCGGCTATAAATGCGGGCAGATACATTTCAACCACCAGTACCTCTCCCTGCTTGAAGAATTCGACGCGGCCATTAACGCGCCGCGTTGCGCGGGGTACCCACCGGCGTGCGGCCGGTAGTCCCCAATAAACGCATATCAAATTTGCAATTGGTGTCGCAAATGTCAGCGGCCTCAGGGTTGAGCAATTTGCCACCACCTCTATAGGCCTCGGGTTTGAGCAATTTGCCACCACCTCTAGGGGTGGTGGCATCTCTTTCTTCCCGAGTCTTTGAGCTTATGGAAGAGAATTGCAGGCATTCATGGACTACTTTTGCAGTGTAACGGCACAAATGGGCAATTTCTCAAATGGCAGGGCGTAGGGGCATTTGTCTTTTCCAATTTGCTGCCCATGTGCGACTGCGCAACACAGCAAAATGGCAAACTGGGAGTAGCAGACGCGGCAAATTTTGCTGTTTTGCCAGGCATGTGTGAGCATGCCCTAAGTCCAAATATTCTCCTCCCCCACCCACCCTTCATCCAGGATAGAGACTAACTCCCAATATTCTCCTCCCTCCGCCCCTA
>BFEA01000036.1:287100-300580 GCA_003427395.1 Chara braunii
GCGGGGAAGGCACCGCTCCAGTCCCGGACCAAACCGCACCGGACAGAAGAGTACCGCGTCGTACCCCATCTGGCCCCGTCCGGTCCGGTCCGGTCCGGTCCGGCTCTGTCCGGTCCGGCTCTGTCTGCTTGCAAGTATGCTTTGAAGTCATGCCCGTGCGGGCCCAAATGTTATAGGAAAAGGGGGAAAAAAAAAAAAAAAAAAAAGACATGAAAAGTTGAAAGCCCAATAAAAAATATTCCACCATCTGCTATCAGCTGTGTGACCACGCTAATACCAAATGGACCAATTTTCAGCAAGTTGGGGCGATGTATCATTCACAAAGGCAGCCGTGTGTGAGTACGCACCACAGCTAAACCTCAAAATCGCAGTTGCAAAACTGCAGATGGAGCCTCTCCTCCGGTGGTAGTGCTGTCTGCTCTTATCAGCAGCACTAACACTGAAAGGGGTGTTCTTCTAAAAACAAAAAAAAACAAAAAAAACAAAAAAGATTATGCAATTTTGCTATTCATGTGTGAGTATGCCCTTAGGGTGATAAAGTGCTCACACAGCATCCAGACAAACGATAGAGGTACAACTGCAGGGCCCTCCAAGGAGTATACCTCCCCGTGGGGAACAGGGGCCATTGGTGGAAGGCAAAAAGAAGAACCAGATGTGGCAGCTCGGAAGACTTGAACACACGGATAGTAAGACAGGGGACAATATGTAAGAGATCTGCCAAGATGCTGGCAGGGACTGGATTAGTCAATTAAATCTGTACGGACAGAGAGGACTCGGTGCACCCCTGTTGTGAGGGGTGAGCAGTTAATCCACTCTTAGGACAAATAATGCTAGCCACCACACAAGTCTGTTAACTTCGCTTCGCTGTGTATTTGTTGTTGTACAAAGGGGAAGGACCCGGTTTCCAACAGGTGAAGCTCCCCACCAATAGGTTGGAGTCGTCACACAGAAGGCCTACTACAGGCGGTTGAATGTATCACCTCCAGTAATAGGCCTTCAACAGATTCTTTAAAAAAAAAACAAAAAAAACAGCAGGTTGAACCGTTGAACCACCAGTACTTCCTAAAGTCAGGGAAACAAGCAACAGTTTTAGGAAATGTACCGGTCACTGAAGAAGCGACCAAATTCATCCGACTACAAACGTTTCAACGGCTGATAGCTGGACCAAGTACTGGTGGTTGAAACATCAAGCTCAGAGCAAGGAGTAAACAATTCCAAAGAAAAGGATTCTTCAATCAGAACAATTTAATCTTCAAACACAGGTACGGCATCCCCGACGCTACGTTTCGACTGTCGCCAGACAGTCATCCTCAGGGGGAACCACCTTCGTCCTCAAACACTAATATTCCTTCCACAAACCCGCTTCCAGTGCTAATCCTTCCCGGATCTCTGGACAGCCGGGACATCCCAGTGAGTGTCAGACCTGAAAGAGGTTGAACTCTAACTTCGCTGATTATATAGTGAGGTCAACAATCAGGGAATATATACTTCGACCCAAATTCCTGAGTTCCAAAAGCCGCTACCCTTCAAAGGGCACCACTTGGACTTCCCAAAGCTTCAAAAGAAAAGAGTAAAGCTACCTACAGGGCCGAGAAGAATGCCGAAGCAAAAAAAAGGGGGGTTACCAACTCACAGTGCAGGTAAATCCCTTAGCGAATGGAAGAGGTCTGAGGATCAAAACTTTCCATCTAAAACCAAAGCAAAGAAAAACAGAAAAAACAAAACTCCTGAGGGTACCTGTGCCGAGGCAAAAACAGTGGGCTAAAACAGCACTACCGGGTGGAATAGCACACCACACCGATGTTCACAGATACAGGATTCACCTTGTAACCAAACAAAGCCACACCAAACGAGGCCTGTGACCATGGCTGAGGTACACAAGTGAAATAAATTGGCGCGTATCATCGAAGTCGATCCTCCTCCAATGGTCGGAACCACTTGTAAGACCAAATTATGCATCTCCAGGCTGCCATCACGCCAAGCACTACCCTATTTTTCAGACATTTGCACACAACTCAGAAGACGAGGGGAATTACTGACACTTAATTCGCAGCCCAATAAATTTCAACATCCAGCTCAACGGAGGTTAAAGCATCGCTCCAAAGATCACCTTGGAGGGCCGCTGGACCAGGCTTCCTGCAGGTGATGCTCCCCACCAATAGACTGGAGGGATCTCTGGTGGGCGTAGTATTGGAGGATGCTCATACCACTCCCAATAACATGCCCTAGCAGATATTTGAAGAAAAAAGAAAAAAGAGGTTGCAATCCACATAAGCACACAGGACACAGGCCAGGGGAGGGCTTGTGGAGGGCTTGAGCTCTTCCCCATTGGAATACCCACATCCTGGCACAGCAAAACACCAGTTGCCGTAGTGTAAATGTGTGCAAGATCCAATTAAAAAGTGCCACTAAGACACCCAAACATGCTCACTCGTCCCGGCAGCTGACTCCAGGATAGTTCGCACACGCTATGCACAATCTATAGTGGGTTTTTACTCCTTGCCCAACAATTCTTCACAGGCCTATCTTCTGAACTTTGGAGTTCGTATCCAACAGATCTAAGAGACAAGGGGCTTTTGTGCTCAGAGACCAGAGAGTAAATCAGGACTGCAAGTTCCAAAAGACTTTTGCACCACCTTTCGACCCCTTTCCTGTTCAAAAGCAAGTACTGCGCTTACTGATCTAAGGTCTGAGGGTAGGTACATTGGCTCTAGGGATATGGGCGGGCCCTACAGAATCAGGGGGGGGGAAAGGAAAACGACTGCACAAAATGCAAAGCCACCCACATTACCAACCTGCTGGGGCAAGATCGCACTCGTCCAGATTTTTCACTTCTTTTCTTTCTTTTTTTTTCTTTTTTTATATACATAAAAGCCCAGGGTGTTGTAGAGGCCAAGGACCAGACCCGCGGTGATTGCTGGTAGCAGCAGCCAATGGTTGTCCTGACAGGATAGGCCACCTACCCTACCCATCCCCAAGTTAATACTCCCAGCGCACCCCGACCCTACTATCCTACCTCAGTGTGACCAGCACTCAGGAGAATCAGCCTACCAGTATACGGGGCAACTTGGACCAGACAGCAGTGACAAGCACCAAGGCTGGGGCAACCTCACAGCCCTGATGGAAGCGGGAAGCGGACGAACCTTGCCGTACAGGAACTTCGGACGCCAGGCTCATGCAATCTTCTACAGGCCCGATTCAGAGAGTCTACCCCGCAGGATTACCTAAGCAAGGCAGGCCAGCGCATGCAGACACATCCTACCGTCCTTCCCCTAGCTTACCCAAGGCTAGGCAGAACTCAGACTAGCCAGAGCGGCTTATATCCCTACCCCTGCCCTAGATCTAAGCCATGCGTAAGTAGACCCCGTCATATACCTGATAGACCCCCCCAGCCCTGTATTGTAGTTGTGTGTATGTGTGTGTGCCCAGAGGCTATGTATTTTGTATCTGCCCATAGGGCCATGTGTTTTGTATCTGCCCGAAGGCTATGTGTGCTCTGTGTAACTGTATAGCGAGATGTTTGTGCCCGAAGGCCAGATATGTGCAGTCTATGTGTGCTCTGTGTAACTGTATAGCGAGATGTACGTGCCCGAAGGCCAGATATGTGCAGTACTATGTAGAATGTTCGTTTGAAGAGACGACAGGCCAAGCTGGACAAGAACCCCCCCCAAAGTCCCAAGCCAGACTCAAACCCGTGATCTATGGCATGTGACCTGAAGACTCTACCAATCGCAAGCGGCCCCTGTGTGTGATATGCCAGACTGGGAAGATCAACAGAACAACCACGAGCAACAGCCACAAGCAACCCACACAGCATCAAGACCCGACATACAACACCATGGACAACCCTTGGGTGGTGCGCAGGCAGTGCCTGTATAAGCTTACCGTGCGTCAGCCCAAGGGAATGTGTGTCCAGCCGTGCATCATTCTAACGCCCTGCCAGTGTCCATGCGCAAGGCTGCAATTGAGTTTTGAACCTACAACCTCATACCACAATGCGCATTTCCAACCAGTGCTCTAACCACTGAGCTAACATCTGCTGGCCAGGCTAGCGGAGGTGATATGAACAGCCCCCACTAGCCTCCCCGAGGATGTGTCCAGTCTTTTTTTTTTTTTTTCCCCAAATCAGTCGCTCCATCTATTGGTGGGGAACTGCACCTGCTGGAAAACAGGTCCAGCGTCCCTGGCTCCAGTCTATTGGTGGGGAGCAGCACCTGCTGGAAATCAGGTCCAGCATCCCTTCCAAAGCATCGAGAACATTATGATGGTCTGGAAGAACATATGAGGTATCAATATGGCCGCCTCACAACTCTGGACCATCCTACCCTCCCCTATCCCCTTTGCTAGTGTCCCCTGGAATACAGCGCCCCCCCACCCCAACCCTTTTTCCCTACCGAGATATCCCTGTACCCAATCCCACACTCTCATATGTCCTGGCCACACCACTCTGGTTCCTACCAGAGCCATTCCTGCCGGCGGGAGCATGTTGGAAACTCCTCCGGCGCTCTCGTGGGAATACTGGGATCTACCTGTAACCAATCGTGAAAGTGAAGCTTGTCGTCTTTCAGCCGGGGGATCCCCTCCCCCTCCTTCCCTGCGCATTCTACCTGGGCCATCCACCCTCCTCTTTCCCCACCCAGCCACCCTGCGCAGAACGGTTTTATTTCCTTACAGATGTCTGCTTTTTGTGTGAGATTCTACATTCTTTCCTGAGCCTTTTTCCACCGGATTCTTATCTGTTTCTATAAATTGCTAGACTGTTCTGGGAGATCGCCTCCTTCCACCCTGGCCTCCTCCAGGGAGTGAACACATCTCCACCACAAGGTCCACACAACCGCTTTTCTACTGATTGAAAAGAGGTTGCTGGTGAAGGGGGAGAACTGTGGCTGCCTCCAAGCCCCTAGAAGGATCGCCTCCCATTTCCATGCACATACCTCCCCAGTGCCGAGCTGCGACCAGATGCAGTCCCACGAGCACCATATGAGGACCATGCCCGGGCACTGGAGAAATATATGCTCTATTCTCTCACGGATCCTGCGACTCAAGACCGGGAGTGAATGCATTTGAGAGTTCGCCTCCTTCCACCCTGGCCCCCTCCAGGGAGTGAATGCGTCTCCTCCACCACAAGGTCTGCACAACTGCTTTTCTACTGATTGAGAAGAGGCTGGCGAAGGGGGAGGACTGTGGCTGCTGCCAAGCCCCTAGAAGGATCGCCTCCCATTTTCATGCCCATACCTCCTCAGTGCTGAGCTGCAACCCAGATCCTGCGACTCAAGACCGGTGTGGCAGAACTTGCACCATGGTAGGGCTATGATGGCTATCCCCCTCTGCTCCAGGTTCGAATGGTCGATAATCCAGTCATTTGTGGGGAGGCATCTGCCTGTTCACAGTCAGAATGTTTTTCCTTTTAAACCATCAGTGCTTTTCCCAGCCATTTTGCTTGCGAACAGCTGTCATTTGGGACTGTACACAGAAGACAACCAGTTCTGGCCAGTGTTACTGGTGGGAGACATTGGGGCGGCCCTCCACCTCAGCATCCATAGAGGCTAGATGGTTTTGTCCCTTTCCCCCATCCTGCAGAGTATCCCAGCGAGCCTCCTGGCGCCTCCACAGGCTGGATCCCAGAATCTCAGAGCAGCGGCCCTCATCCCATCTCAAGTTATAGACATGCTGTCTCAGGAGGAGACAAATGGGGACCATCGAGTAGACCACAGCAATGGGTGCGCAAGATAGCCCACGTGGACCTTGATGTCAGGGCACTAATCTTGAACGGACTGGCACAAGCATCCCCAGAAAAGAGGGATGCCATCTGGCGTATGCTAAAAACGAAGGGAACCAGGACCTGGTTGGACGTGGCTTGCGTGCAAGAGACACACCTCCGCCACTCACCTACACACAAAGCTAAGGAGAAATGGGTCTGGCCATACACATCTTTTTCGACCAAGCAAGATCGAGAGCCTCAACAGGGGTTGACAAATGGATACCCCCCTCCTTGAGACTGAATCCTGTGGCTCACGAATATGACCAGCAAGAGGGGTGCTGGGTGTACGTCAAGGCGATAAAAGGAGACGAGGAAATAGGCATTGTAAACGTTGACGACCTCAAACTTTTTGTAATGCTCAGGCAAATCTTGTTTAGTTTATTTTTCTCCATAACATATCTTTTTTTCAGATTATTTTGACGACTTTTTTTTTTTTTTTTTTTTTTTGTTGGGTCCGCATTCGGCCCGAACGGTCGAACGCATCCCCAAGGGATCCCATACGTTCAAGCGTTCGGGTTCGGGCGTTCGGCCCGTCCCGAACACCGTTACCCTGATTCCCCAAATAATTCCCTCACTAATTTTTTTGTAAAGTCATTCTGACATCATCACCATCATCATCACCATCATCTGTTTATAAATTCATTATTTAGTATTCTTCATCACTATCATCTAACTAGTTTATTTCTCCTCATAGGCTTTAAAGTCAGATATGGCGAGAAGGTAAGTGGATTAAAGGTGGGGCGAACTCTACTCTACAAAGGAAGCGCAAGGAGAGAGGTGCTAACCTTCGAGGGAGTACAGGCAGACAAGGGGGAGTGTTCTAGTTTGGGGCTGGGGAAGATCCCAGTGGTGGCAGATTAGGGCACAGCTAGCTTGAGATAATCACTGGGGGGAACTGATTACTCAAGGGAGTAAAGGAAGAGGAGATGGCTTTCTCTCGCTGGGGCTGAAGGAATTTAACTGTTTGCAGATCGATTCCACTCAGCGGGGGCAGCACAGAGAGAGGAGGAAAGGAAGAGGGGGGAAGAGGCAGGGGAGGAGAGGGGAAATTGAATCTACATCAAGGGTCATCATCAAAAGCAGCAGCATCTACATAGTTAGTTTTTTCAAAAAAATCCTCTGATTGCGTTTTATTGGAATATGAGAGAAGGTAAGTGGGAAAGGTGGGAAAACTGAAACTCTATAAGGGCATCGTAAGGTGGGAAGTGATGCTCTGTTAGGAGTGGAAGTAGATGGGGGATTGCGCTAATCTGGGGCTGATAATCCAGCGGGGGCAGATTAGGGCAACAGCTTGATTGGGTCATACTTTGGGGGGAATGGTAGGACCTAATGGTGAGTACTGTTGTAAGGGGGACTGTCCCAGGTTGGGGCTGAAAAACGACTACTCATCAGGGAGGTTCATTTCAGCGGAGGCAACAAGGGGCAAGAAGGAACGGTGAGGGGAAGAGGAATAGAATCCATATCTACTGACGTCAATCATTATCATCACCACCCTCATCAGATACGTCATCTGCTGGGGACTCAACTAAATCATATCCTTTATTTTTAGGTATTATTATCAATTTTGCTGATTGTCTGATTGAGTTGTGAATGTGCACTTGCCTAGGTCAAGTTGATGCCAGAACGACGCTGACCGGTGCTGGGGCATTGCCCTGTAACCTAAACTACTAGGAGCTTGAGGTCTTGTAGAGAGTTATGGGGATTGCTGAGGGAGGAAGGCAGTCCACTAATTTGACAGACGGTAACAATCCTGTCGACGATGGTCGGAGCTGGGGCGGGTAGCGCTGCCCTGTAACTTAGCTAAATAGAGGGTGTGAGACTGGGTAGAGGTGGGATTGATACACAGCACAACATCAGATGACAATTGCTGGAATTGGTAGAAATACCTGGAATTAGGATAGGGTCCCATGTTGTAGTTCTGAGTAGAGAACATTCTGATTAGCCTTCCTTATCACTCTTCCTTATTGGCTAGTACTTAGAGTGTGACTGCTCAGATCATGATTCTGATTAGCAGAAAATCATCAGTTTTAGCATCATCATCATCATCATCATCATCATCATCATATGTTGGTTATTCCGGGTAGACTGTGAGGACCCCGGCCTCGATGCTCTCAAATATCAATACAAGCCTTGGGCACTGGGCCCTTCTTAAAAAAAAAAAAAACTTGCTTTGAAAGATGGGATGCTGGACCCGGTTTCCAGCATAGGGATACTTGGCATCAACCAGCCAACAGCGGTATAGGAGACATAGAGAGGGAGACTATGTTGCTATAACTTGCACCGAAAAGGGACACTTTACCCGGTTTCCAGCAAGTGCTCACCAAATAGATGGAGCCTTCACCAGGAAGGCCACTTTAGGGGGATGCTCGTACCACCTCCTAAAATGTGGACCTCCACTCTAAATTTATAATGAAAAAAAAAACGTTTCCCAGCTATTTTTTCAGAGATGAAGCTTGCATGCTGCCTTTTTTTCAGATATGCAGCTTGCATGCTGAGGCAACTTTCAGGAGCTTGGCTCCCGGAGCAAAATGGTTGGCAGCATCAGCCAGAAGGAGGCCTGCACCAGTCCTTTTACTTACACAACACATTTCCCACCCTGGAGAAAAGTTCCTCAGTATTGGTGGTGATCTTGTCCATGTACATTGCTGCATCCAGAAATGTCAATCAGTATGCGATGGGTTGTGATCCACCACTCTCAGAACCACAGGAAATCAAGGGTGGTTCAACAGACCTCAAACATGAAAAGTGCTTCTTCACTGATGAAACAACTACATCTCAGTCAAGGTTTGAGTTTCTTATACGCAGGAAAAAAAAAAAAACCCACTAAATGCAGTTTTGTCGCGGTGGGAGTTTAAAATGCGCAAAAAGCGTAAAAATATTGTTCTTTTAACTTTTATTTATTTTGCCGTTTTTTAAACTCCGGCCCTTTGCACACCACCGCCCGCCCCGGTAGTTATGGCATCTGCGCCTATTAGAAAGTACCAAACCTCATTTATTGCCTTTTCAAACCTGGCGTGATTGACCTGCTGGTATATGTTTTGTTTCGCGAGTTGGCTCTTCATTTTGGTATTCTTTTAAAGGTGACAGTCTTGATATAGATCCACAGGCCACCGGCCTCAGGGGCTGGGTCCCACCAACCGTGTGACACATTTCAAGGGAATAAATTGCAAAGCGTGAGCGGCGGTGAGCCATCATTATCTCGTCAATAGGAGGACAGTCTGACAGGGTGTGTTTGACTCTCATTGTTAAACTTGTTCCTTCTTTTGGGCAACAAATGCACCTGGCCGACACAGTTGTCCGCATTCATTTCAGAAAAGACCTTCCCTTACCACAGAGTATCTCCCTCAGACTCTGCGAGACACATTTCTTTTCTCTGAACTTTCGAAAAATCGGGACAAAGCTGGGTCATCATTTCACAATTCTAGAAATAAAAGAAATATAACGTTCTCCACATGAAGTGGGGCAGAAATCTCACAGAAGCAGATCTTTCCCACACAAACCATGAAACCAAAACATGCCGAAAACAAATTTGAAAAGTAAAAACTCTAGGCAATATTCAAACGCATCTATGGCAGGGGTCTATCCCACTTGCCACACGCAATTGAAAACCCAGCGTTGAGGCAGCCAATGGTGCAGGTGGGACCCGGTCCCACGTATGTGGTCCACTGGTGCCTCTTCGGAGAATTTCCCTACTCAAACCACCAGTACCTCGCCCAGCTATTGACGCCGAGCCTGAAAATGCCATGCTCGCCAAAGAAAAAGAGCAGGTGCGGGCCTCATTTTGACAGGTGCCCCAAGCCATTTTGGTCCAGTACCGCGACCCCCAAGGTTGCGGCCATATATGAGCCGCCTATTTGTTTTTCAAGTGGGGAAAGGTACTAGTGATTTAAACCACCAGTACTTCCTAAAGTCGCGTAGCGTTAACGCTACGCAATTTTAGGAAACGTACGGGCCACTACAGGAGCGCCCACATTCATCCAACAAGAAACGTTTCTACTCTATTTTTTTCCGCGGCCGATAGCTGGGCCAAGTACTGGTGGTTTAACCTATGTACTGCAGAGAAAACGAAAAAAGTTGTCGGGCTCCAGCTACCAATCTCAATGGGGTTATTACAGAAATGCCACCCCACGACCAGCAAGATCAACTGAGAAATGGTGCAAATGTTCTCCAACTCAACCACAATTGCAATCAGTCTGATGCATTGAACGGGCATTTAGGAAATACATAACCAGGCCTTGTTTTTGAGGAACGTGAATCAGGCGTCCGGAAAGAAAACTTCGACCATATCTTCAGCTTCACAAAATTCAGCCCAACCTCGGGGGACATTCAAAAGGACTCAGAATTGTGAGTTTGAAGGCTGGTGACCGGCTATTTCTCTCAACCATGCACAAACATTTTTTCCTATTTTTTATGTGCAAATTGCAAGGTAGTATGGCCATGTTGAAAAGAGTGAAACAGACTATTTCATTTCATGTTCTCGGCGGTGTAGCGAAGCCCTTGTGTGCTCAACAGTGTAGCAACTTACTAGCAAGGCCCTAAGTGGAGAAAAGACACCAGAAATGCATTTTGAGACTCTAGCCACACTGGATGATTTGAAAGGGAGGGCCTGGTTACACTGCTTGCCATCAGCTGAAGTCCATTGCGAGTATTGTCAACTGAAAAGCAGCAGTTTTGTGGCTAATCGGGCTGACAGTTACACACTTGCCATGGAGGTTTTCAAGAACAATCCAAAGGTAGTGCACCTCATGTCCAGCCATGACACTGAAATCCTCCCCACGTACGTCTCCGTGTCGAGGGGTTGGAAGGACATCCTTCACAAAACAGCTGTGACAGGCAAGGACATCACAAATTCTGCTGTGGCAGGCAAGAACATCACGGATTCTGCCATGATACGGAAGCACGCATCTTCTGACTGTCAGGTTTACAAGGGTCTCATCACAGCACTCGCAAAAAGACAACATTGGGCATCGTCACACTATGCACGAAACGAGTGTGAAACCGTTTAGCGTCATTTGCACCGCACTACCATCTTGCTACTCTCAGAGTCTCACGACCCCAGGTTGTGTGTTGTCAGATGTGTGACAGTGGAGGAAGTCGCATGCTGCCCAAGACCGCCCGCCTGCACCCTCAGGATTTTCGAGGGTGCTCCCAGAAGGGCGTGAGGGAGATGGAACACAACTGAAGAATTTTCAAGGGTGCTCCATGAAGGGTGTTAGGGAGGCAGCTGAACGCACGAGTGAAGAAGAAATAGCCGACCGTAGGTTGTGATGTTTTGTTTTTTGCCCTTTTTTCCAGTGTGTTCTGTTGTGATAGTTGTCGCTTCGCATGTGTAGTGCGGTGGTAAAGGCGAAAACATACTTTTCGAGTTGTTAGGGCATTCATAGGCCCTCTTTGTGGTTCATTTGGGTTTGTTTCCTGTGTAGTGAGGCTAGGCTCAGGGCCCTGAGGTATCAGAAAAAATTGAGATCACTCATTCCATGAGAGGACCTGTGGGAGCAGGTGCTCCTCCCCACCAATAGATGGAGCCTCCCGAGAATGCTAGGGGTGCCTGCTCTTATCAGCACCCCTAACATCCACCCGGGTGTTTTTTTTTTTTTTAAAGAGGGGAGGAACTGGAAGAGTTTGGACCAGAGGCTGCAAAAGCTGCGATATTGTCACCAAACTGGGTCCGCACTATAGGACTTGATTGATAGCTTCACCCTTGCCTAGTACGCAGTACTAAAAAAGGGGCCTACATTGATAGAAGGGGACTGGGTGCGGCTGCTGGACTTTCCCAACCAGGTGGGGCAGGTGCACCTACCGCCCAGACACACCGATTGATAGGCTGCCAATCAATCCAGCAGAATGGCAATGGACCCGTGGTAGGCAGCGGGGGGGCAAACCGCAGGAACCGCTGATGCTGGCAGGCATGAAGGTGAAAACATCATATAGATTTTTTTAAAGCCCAGGGTGTTGTAGAGGCCAAGGACCAGACCCGCGGTGATTGCTGGTAGCGGCAGCCAATGGTTGTCCTGACAGGATAGGCCACCTACCCTACCGGGCCTACCCATCCCCAGTTAATACTCCCAGCGCAGCCCCTGTCCCTACTATCCTACCTCAGTGTGACCAGCACTCAGGACCATCACCTACCAGTATCGAGGGCAACTTGGACCAGACAGCAGTGACCAGCAACAAGGCTGGGCCAACCTCCCAGCCCTGATGGAAGCGGAAGCGGACAAACCTTGCCGTATGGGAACTTCGGATGCCAGGCCCATGCAATCTTCTACAGGCCCAATTTAGAGAGTCTATCGCAGGATTAACTAAGCAAGGCAGGCCACCACCCGTGGACACATCCTACCGTCCTTCCCCTAGCTTAGACTTCTGAGACCTGGAAAGATCCTGAAAGATATAGTATGCAACCAATAGCAAAACACCTGAAATCTGCTCTAATTTGCTCAAACCAACCCGCTGGTTTAAGGAGTATAAGCTAAGGCCTGCAAAAGTCTCCTCGCTCCAATGGCAGGTTGCCCACCGCTGCCTCCCAACCAGTAACTGGTTGATTGACCACAAGAACCTAGAGCAGCAGGGGCGGTGCTATCCAGAGCAGAAGTGGCTGGAAACCGTAAAGCACATCTTCTTACAGTGCCCCACAGCTTTGTTGACATGGCGCTGGTGGCAAACAGCCACGGGACTGTAGGGCCCTCCTTACAGGCCACTGCCCCTACTTTGGTGATGAACAGATCAAAGAAAATATGTTCTGGAAAAAAAAACAAAAAAGGGTAGACGATCGGTCCTCTGGGTCTTATGGTGGCAGAGATGTATTATGGAAATGGAGGGGCAAGGGTAGAGGTAGGAGAGGTTGCTGATCAAATCAAGCAACTTGTCTAAGCCGAGATCGGCAACCAGTGGCGGCCAGCCAAGGGATAAAGACGCCACCATCAGCCGTTTTTGTGAAGATTAGCTGGGGGAAAGGCGGGGGGTTGGATGGCGGAGGCGATTTGGGCAGGGGATACCACCCAGCAGCCACCAGCAGTGGAGGACCAGCTGTGGGACAAGGTTGCCAGGGACTACAGGGTGCTCTTTCATGATTGGACAGCAGTCGATCCCAACGTGCAGCTGAGACCTCCCTTGGATTTTATGGACCCCCCACACCTATTTTCCTTAGTAGAGGTCCTGCAAGAAAGCGACTGATCGGCTTCATGACTTCCTGTGCTCGTATCCTGCAAGGAGGCTGACCAGCCTCATGGTTTCATACAACTCATCTGAGGGGCGTTCTGGGGATGCTGGGCGCGGTGCCGAGCAATCTACACATGCTGTGTACCAAGGGACGCCGGACCCGGTTTCCAGCAGGTGCTGCCCCCCACCAACGGATTTAAGTATGCAGGTTTGGTCTCCAGCAGGTGCTGTTCCCCACCAACTTATTTACATATAATGCATGTTTTGGTAAAAAGGGGGGAGGACCAGGATGTGGGGAGAGGAAGGAAAGGAAAGGAAAATGAGATGAAGACTCCGGAGCCTCCCCAGAGAGGACGCCTCTGCATCCCTCTGACCTTCCGTGCTGTGCCCACAGACTGAAGTTCTTCTAGTGTTTGCAGATAATCTTATGAAACAAGTGCGGTAGTAGCACACTTTCAAACTGTAAAGGCAAAAAAAACACTAATGGGCAACGGAAAAATGGCCGCAGTTCGAAAAGGCAGTCATAACATCAGAAGGTGGTAACATCAGGCCCCGAGTTTGAAA
>BFEA01000036.1:312220-323143 GCA_003427395.1 Chara braunii
GAGAGAGAGAGAGAGAGAGAGAGAGAGAGAGAGAGAGAGAGAGAGAGAGAGAGAGAGAGTAATGAGCAGGTACGGTGCCCCTTCGGCAAGCCGAACCAACGTTGTTCGTTTAAGTCGGGCGTTCAGGGCGAAAGCAACTGAGACCGAATGCGGAGACGGTGATCGAAATGGCGAGAGATCTTGTCCGCCGGTTAGCTAGCCCGTCGACCGGGACGTCTTCCGTACACATGACTCAGTTCTTGAGTGTGCTCCTGACGACACCACGCGTGCCACACGATGATAGTTCCGCACGTGAATCGTCAGCAGGGAGATACCAGCAGCATTTCCTTGCCCGGCAAGAGCGAGGCATTCGAACACGAGTACATGGACCGTCACAAGCTGGACGACGTAACCGTGGATTGGATGTTCATGGTTCGCAAGAGAGAGAGACAAAGGGAGCGATGGCACGCGTCGGAATCGACGCCCCGACCCCTCGCTTCCTCTCTCTTCCCTCTCACGTACACACCATGCTTCTTTTGTGGAGTCGAGTCCAGCGACCATGATAACAGGTACCATCCAGCCGGCCGGCGTTATAAACGCGCGCTCAAAAATTTCTGCGCGCCCGTTTTCTAACGGCTTGGCATTCTTTTTTGTTTTTTTGTTTTTTTATTTTTTGTTTGTTTTGTTTCTTTTTCAATCCTGCTTCATGGTCTCATTTCTTTTGGTAAACGACGCGGGCGGGGAACGTCACACACAACCCGGAGAACCATTTACCGGTGCGCGGTCCCACCACCAAAGAGGATTAGATTAAGCTCCTGAATCTGGTCGTGTTATAAGCGCAGATGCAGAAAAGCAGTTCAATCTCGATTTTCTGTAACTTTCCACAAACCCGCCCAGATTCAGGCGTTCGGTCCAATCAACTTTGCTGCTGGGGCCTCGCCCCAGGAAGCATCATCCGGCTTACCCCGGGTGAACCCCGGGGCTCGAGCCCAACAAAAAAAAACCGCAGCTCTGTGGCTGCAAGCATGAGTCCTACGATCTTCCCCCGAGCATAACGCACCCTCAGCACCTAAGTGCCATCTCCTCCTACCAACTTAGCTCAGTCTTACGATCTTCCCCCGAGCATAACGCACCCTCATTTTGGCCGCACCTGACGGGAAAGGTGGCTTGTTTACATCTGTTATCAGAGTGCCGTGTGTTCGGGGGAAGACCAACTTCCCGGGCCCACAACTAATACCTTCTACACTAACGGCTGGGCATTGTGTGTGTGTGTTTGTGGTCTTTCGTTTTTACATATTCGCCGCCCAAAACCCCTCCACAGAGAAACAAACTTGTATTTTCGCCGCCGAAAAAGGCGGTATACGTCCTCCTCGGCGGGGCTTGGTAACCAGTAAGTTCAAACGCCAGTAAGTTTTTCCCTCTCCTTGTCGGCCGATAGTATCTGACTCGGACTTTGGGCGCCATCTTTTTGGGATATCGTACAGGCGGCGGGTCTTTTCTCCTCGAGCTGGCCACCGCTTGAGCAGGGCCGAGGTCCCACTAGCAAAAAGGATATGATCGAGCTCCTGAATCTGGATGTGTTTCAAGTAGAGATGCAGAAAAGCAGTTCAATATCGATTTCCTGCCAATCTCCATAACCTCGTCCAGATTCAGGCATTCGATCCGAACCTCTTTGCTAGTGGGACCACGCCCCAGTTGTCATTCCGGACAGTGACTTTTCAATCCACCCGAGGGGGCCGCAGTAAGCCTCCTGCGATGTGACCGGTGATTTGACTTACTGCGACGGCCGGGGGACGTAGAGACGGAGAGAAAAAGGAGCTGATTGGTGCGAAGATCGGTTAAACATCCGAGTATGGACAGTCTCAAGAGAGTCGAGCTCTGTAAGCCACCAGTGGCTCCACGACCAGGATAAACATCCTTGTAGAGACGCAGTGCCACCAATTCACAGGGAACCCAGGCTCCGACCCTGGTTCCAATCGGTCGATTTAGGCCGGTTTCAGGCCATCCTTAGGCCTGTGTATTTCTTGCAGTACTACCTGTAGTAGTCAGTAGGTTAGTATCCGTAGCACTGTTTCTTCTGGTACTGCACAGGTACAGACCTGCAGTATAGTAGAATAGAGAAGTTTTGGTTAGAATCGAGACAGCACAGCGTATTTGGTATCATCAGTAGTACATGCTCTGTTGGGTGACAACTAAGCTAAACCGGCTGATCTGCCGGGATAACTCCGGGTTGAATTGTGAGGTCCCCGGCCTCATGGATACGTGATGATTTGAAATCAAAGCACAGTGACTGGCCCATCGAAGAAGCTCGCTCCTGATGCTACCGGCTGACCCCTGGCCGGTATCGCCCACCTGCTGTAGCAGGTATCGCACCTGCTGGTGGGTGCAGCTCCCGCATGTTCCCTTGTTGGAGGCTTGAGCATGGATGTGGCTGCTACGGGTTCCCCGTAATACTATAATGACAATAAAAAAGGCCTGAAAGGCCGTCCTGTCCAGATTTGACAGGTAATTGAATTGGTTGGGCTTAGAGAGTCAAGCTCTGTAAGCCACCAGTGGCTCCCCGACCAGGATTTGCTGCAGCGTCAGTCAATGCCTTGGGCTCAATGAGGGCAACCGGGGCCTTCTCACACTAGCACTTCGCAAAATGCATCTGACTGAAGTTACGGCCAGATGGATGCATCTGACCGCAATCACATCCATACATAAGTAAAAGAGTTATTGTGTGAGTATGCCCTCAGTGCTGCTGATTCGTCAGATATTCTTGTCATGTTGTTTTTTCCTTTTGTCCGGGGCAGCGTCACTAGAGGGGGTGATAAGAGCATCTTCATGTAACATCACTGGGTTGTTTCTCTTTCCAGTTCCGCTTACCAAAAATGGACTGGTTCTTGGAGGTATTTTCGGTTCATCCCACATCAAAAATTTGGACCGTTTCTCTATTTATCCGTGTCTTCCATGTTCGCAACCAGCTCTAGCGCCCTGATGCCTGCAGACGGGTTGGTCCGGTCCCCCCTGCTAGACTAGCGCCTGGGGACGTGAGCTCCTAGGCTGCTAGGCCTGTGCGCGCGGCGGGCAGAAATGCGTGGCACCTTGATTGCCACGTGGCATCTGCTGTTGGTGACGTGGACATCTGCGATGCGTGGGCAGGGGTAGCACCAGCGGTGAGGAACGATGCGGAATTGCAATAGGGGCGCAGCTATCTAGGCTAGTGATTGAGATGGAGGGGGGGTACAAGGTGGAGCACTTCGACGGGAGGATATTCTCTTCGACAATGAAGACGACGTCTCGCCTGCAGAGGATACTGAAGGTGGGCAAGATGATGATGGCGTGGTCAACTACTATACAAACATTCGCGCAGTGTGTGAGAATTGGGAACCCGAAAGCGAGGATTTTCCTGAGATCAGATCAGACGCTAGCGCGGCGCCGCGAACGGAACGATGGGCTCGTTCGGTGTCGCGACGACGAAGGCTGATCAAGCCTTGGAGCACCCTGACTCTGCCTGCCCCATATGGGGAGCAGCGACCATAGCCGGTCGTGGGCAAGAGGGTGCGAGTAGTCGGCGCCGCAGAAAGAAGCGATGAGCGAGGAACGCTGACACATGGACAAAATAGGGAGTGAGAGGAGACTACGAAGGAATGGTGCGAGGAGGAACAAGCTTTGGGAGGGCAGCCACGAAATCACGAGGGAGACAACACAAGGTAAGGGGCGTGCACGGTGATTGAAGAAGCAAGGAGGTAAGGGAGAGGTATCAGAGGAAGGCGAGAAGCGGGGTAGAGGCCTCGAGGAGGGGTTGGTGGACAAAAGAAGAAAGAGAAGATGAAGGGAGAGGTGATGAAAACGACGACTGACGTTGACGGAAGAACAGTCGGACTAAAGAGGCTCATCACCATCAAGCAGCAGACAAGAGAGCAGCGGGAAAATAGGCGAGAGGAACCTCTGGGCCCAATTCTCCCTTCCTTTGGGGCCCCAGAGTACCCCCCGGTGAAGGAAGGAGAACACCTTGGAGGTAAGTACTTGTTCCCGCCGGCGTCCTGCGCGGCATAATCCGCCCTCTCCCCCCTCCCCCGACCCCGCTCACCCCCTGAACCCCCCGTTCCTGCCCCCAGCTCCCGACCCCGGCCCTGATCCTGCCCCCTAACCCCGACCGTGGCCCTGAGACATCACCGTTTCCCCCGCGATCCCCCCTCACATCCCGATCTCCTATTTCACCCCTTCATATCCGACCCTCCCCCGATCATCACCCCCCTTCCATTCCTTCTCTCTCCTCCCCGATTTTAACCCCTTCGTACAACCTCGCCTCCCCCCTCGATCCAGTCCCCTGACTCCCTCGATCCTGCCCCCTAACCCCGACCCCGGCCCTGATCCTGCCCCCCGCCCCGGACCATGGCCCTGAGACATCATCGTTTCCCCCGCGATCCCCCCTCACATCCTGATCTTCTATTTCATCCCTCCATATCTGACCCTCCCCCGATCATCACCCCCCTTCCATTCCTGTCTCTTATACACATCTAGATGTGTATAAGAGACAGGTATAACCCCGCCTCCCCCCTCGATCCAGTCCCCTTACTCCCTCGATCCTGCCCCCTAACCCCGACCCCGACCCTGATCCTGCCCCCCGACCCCGGCCCTACGACATATCCGTCCCGATCATCACCCCCTTTTCTATCCCATTTACGATACGGTAACCCGATCGCATGGCAGCGCTGTCCCGCACCCGACTTGATCCGATCCCGACACTCACCCTCCTCCTCCTCCAAACACCCCGGCGACATAGTCGTTTTCCCCGTGATCCCTGTCCATATCCCGATCCTGTTCCCCTTCCCCCCCTCTACGATACCTCGAACGTGAGATAGAGTTGTCCCCTTGATCCCTGGATGCCCTGACCTCGATCCTAACCCCGCCCCACCCGTCCCGTCCTCGTGTTCCGACCCCCCTCGACCAACTCCCCATATCCCGATTCCTCTCCCTCTTCCTCTGTACGATACCCGATTGCGGGGCAGCGCTGTCCCGCACCCGACTTGTTCCGATCTCGTCACTCCCCCCCAATCCCACCCTTGACCCCAACAGAATAATCGTTTCCCCCGTGACCCCTCTCCCCGACCATCACCACCCGGCCCTCCCCCCTCCTCCTCCAAACACCCCGACGACATAGTCGTTTCCCCCGTGATCCCTCTCTATATCCCGATCCTGTTTTCACCCCCCAATAACTGACTCTCCCCGAATCGGATCATCGCCCCCCTCTCTACCCTCCCTACGATACCCCGAACGTGGGACAGCGCCATCCCGCACCCGATTCGATTCGGATCCCGTCTCGCCCCGTATCCCCGGATGCCCTGGCCCCGATCCTGACCCCGCCCCGCCCCGTCCCGTCCTCGTGTCCCGATCCCCTTCGACCAACCCCCCATATCTTGATCCTTCTCCCTCTCCCTCCTCCCCCCGTGTCCTGCCCCACACCGATCCTCTCTCCCCTGCCCCATCTCAACCTAGGCCCCCCTTTTCCCGATCCGCCCTGATCCTCCCCTGCCACACCCCCATCCCGATCATCCCGATCCGGACCCCTATCTCGATACCCCGAACGTGTGATAGCGCCACCCCGCACCCGATTCGATTCGCATCCCGCTTCGCCCCGTACCCGCCCCCTTGATCCCTGATGCCCTGGTCTCGATCCTGACCCCGCCCCGCCCCATCCCGTCCTCGTCCCCGATCCCCCTCGACCGACCCCCCATATCTCGATTCCTCTCCCTCTTCCTCCTCCCCCCGTGTCCTGCCCCATACCGATCCTCCCTGACACATTCTGCCCCGATCTCTCCCCTGGCCCATCTCGATCCTGACCCCCCTCGTCCCGATCCGCGCCCGATTCTCCCATGCCACACTTTCATCCCGATCATCCCGACCCGGACCCTCTTACTATCCCGATGCCCCTCCCCTAACCCCCGGCGACTTAGAAAAACAGATAGGCTCTAACGCGTACCATGGCTAGCTTGAAGAATGAAGCAAGGAAGGGGAAAGGGAAGGGGTGGACACGGACGATCTGGTATTAGGGAGTCATGGGCCACCACTCAACTGCTTGGAAACCTCGGGATATGGTAGATAGGATGGATACGAAAACGGTCGACATAGCCTCTCCTTCACACCCCCCCCAGTCTAATCATCCAGAAGGGTCACACTCCAGAATACCCCCCTCCCTGACAGATTTGCTTAAGGAAATGAGAGAAACAAAGGAATTGCAGAAGGGGGAAGGAACAAGACAAGCACCCCCCTCATCGTGGGCTGACAAGCTTAAGAAAGTGTACTCGGGTCAAACCCTGTCAGTCAAAAGAGATGGGGAAGGGGAAGAGAACCTGGAAATCCCGTTAGATAATCTGATGACAGCCTCATCATTTTTTCTCTCTAAATTCCTGGCCTCCCTGGAGGATAAGATAATTAGCCAGGGGGAAAAAAACATAGGGTTAAGGCTTTATCGAGCAATATAATTAAGGAAAGGGACACAATATACACCCCACATGCAAGCACGTGGGTGTAATATGATGATGCCGCATACAAATCCGCTAATGACAAGGTAGGGTGGATCAGGAACCGTCTCGCAACCCTCAAGGGTTCAGAGGAGCGGACGGGGGACTTCTTAATCCAACCTATCTCCTCGACAGTCTTCACAGTCCTCTGTATGTTTGACTCAGATAAACCAATTATGGACTCATGACGGAGTATACCCTGCGGGCGTTCGGAGGTCTGGATCTTCCCCTGGTCACCCCCGAAACAACAAAGACCGAAAGAAAAGCGAGAACAATTAATGACAGACTATTATTGGGTAGAATTCAGGCACGTGCCCATAGAAATTCAAGAGGCATTCGTGCAGGAGCTCGCTCAAAAACATGAGATCGTTGATTTCATCGACCCTCTTCCCCCTCATGTGACCCCAAGGGACGACTACCTCATTGTGGCCCTGGATATCCCCAAAGGACACAGCTTCTCCGTTGACGACGTCATCCTTTTCCGGGTAGGGGGCAAGGATTTTAAAATCTACACAGCGCACAAGACACGGCTTTGGTGCTTTAAGTGCCAGGCGTACGGACACATTCCCCTTGACTCGGACTGCCCCCACCACCCGACCAAGAGAATCAGATCCACTGGCCGCCTGCTTCGAGACCCTTTCAAAGAAACTTGGTGGAAAACGGTTGATGCAGGGCACGAAGGGTGAGTCTTTATAGATGAGCATCGAGAAGGGGGAGGGATTAGGGGGTGGGAACGGGAGAAAAGTGAAGAAGTCAACTGGGACACAAAGCCACCCGATCAGTGAACCCCTCCTAAGTCAGTAGAAACGCACATGGGAAGGAATACCATCCCCCCACATACTCCCCCAAAAGAGGGCATGACACTAATTAACAGACGAGAATTGTCGGGAACAGCCAGACCTAAGCCCTAGATTCACCCCCGGTTAGAACCCAGGCCCCAGGATTTTATCACACCAACGAACATGGGGGAACCGTGGCAGACCCCAATTCTGAAAAAAAAAACGTCCACTAACAAAAAAAACAAGCTGTCACAAATCCAAAAACCTCCGGAACGAACAATTGATTTCAGGTCCTGGCGACAGAAGATGGGGACAGGCGGTCAGTAGCACAACAACCGGAGGGAGCAGGATATGATGAATGTCACGGACAGTTAAAGAAAATAGAGAAGGACAAGGAAAGAGACAGTGCACGGGTGACCAAGAGGGAAGGAGGGGGAGGTGGGGCAAGTGGCGCGCAAGTAAATAGGAAGGGACGGGAGGGAGAGGGTGAATCATCACAGGAGAGCGAGCAGCAATCGTCCCAGGGGGAGGGGACCCACCAGCCAGCCGCGCAACCCATTCCAGAGGGGGAAGTTGCAAGGAACGCTGCTAAAAAACACCCTGAAACCAAACCTCCCCAAGGTTCTCAAGTCAGCAAGGAAACCACTAGAATGGACCCCTTCTTTCAAGCTTTTGGACCCTAATTCATGGATTGGGAATCATCAGTCTCCCCCCCGGATGTGGAGATGACAGACAGTGCACCGGAAGCCTGGGGGTCACAAGGGCAAGAGGACGCCGAAGCCGAAACCAGATTGAAAAATATGGCAGAATGGCTAATTGGCCAGCTCCGGGTACTTTACACAGGACAGGACGATGTCATGCGCACGGTCCCCGCTGGGGGAACCTTCTCGGCCGCGTCACACAGGATTGACAGTATTCGCAAGTCGCTTCGCAGAAAGGGAAGCGGTCGAGCCGCTCCAGCCGAGTGCGCCAGCTATACCTCCATCGAGTCCCTATGACAGGACAGGGTCTCGCGAGGTACAACTTACCTCCACCTGTGGGAGCTGTCACCATCCCTTGGGTGGGCGTATCCCCGCCGAGCTACTGAACCACACTCGAAAGTTTTTACTTGCAATCACGGAGGTGGCCCAGCCGAGGGCGTTTCTCGTATGCTGTAGCATAGGTCCACGCCTAGCTCGGACCCGTACACGAACCATCACGCTGGGGCGCTGATCTCCCACGTGCGATTCAACGTCGGTCGACTAGGACATCCTAAATCAACCACGCTATACATGATAAAACAGCGTAACCTATACAAGCAAATTAGCCTAGTCCCTTTTTTATACGTCCTGACCCATAACTGAGAACTGTCAATGTGTCTGAGCGAGGTCTGCGTAGAGTTACATAAAAAGAATGCCACTGCCATGGGAACCATAACGTTCAGTCATGTATTCTCACTTAATCTGCTATCATGACGACGCTTCATGCGTTACCCACATCCGTTCAACCTCCCATGGGTTTCGGGGTTGCGTACGACACTCAAGTGTCGAAAGCGAAATATTGTGAAGGGTTTCTCCTTCACGACATTGCACGGCTGAAGGATAAGTCGTTCGGCCCTTGCGGCACCCCTGTTTTTTAGGCAGTGGGTGACGATAAGCAAGGGGCGCATGTCCGCCTCAAGGGGGAAACCTTTTTTTGCTGGACCGGAGCCTGGGACGTCCTGGGCAAGGACCTCGAATTCGAGGCTCAGGACCAACGTCCATTTAATAATCTTAAGAGCAAGATCCTTTTTGAGATGGGGTACGCTCGTCCTTCCCCTGCGGAAGGAAAATATGAGTACTCACGGGTTGGCGAGCAATTCGCCGTACCCAAGCTAAGTCTCAGTCCGATCTAAGGTCGAGCGCTAAACCTTGCGCTCGGCTACTCCTGCCTGTTTGCTAGATGCACACGGCATGAGTAAAATAAGAGAAAGAAAATGACGAGTCTCGGGGGAAATCAGGGAGAGTCATTCTCACAGCCATAGTTGAACCTTGTCACTCACACCCTTCATTCATTCACCCATATCACCCTTAGTTCAGGAGCGAGCCGTTGCTCCCATACATACCTGCACACACATGAAGTCCAATGAAATCCATATGCAGATGCCACAAAACGTGGTCAACCCCTTTCTCCCAGATTCATGTCCCACACGCCCCTTTCCGACCCCATTCAATAGAGACATATCCGCCCGTCCCGATTCGCACAACTTTTGGATGGCCATTCAAGAGAGGTACCAAGGGTTGGTTTTCTTTCACACGGGAATGCCTTTCGCCTACGGGGTCACAGACATTTGGGCGTGGGTATCATGGTGGGTAGGAGTTGAGTCGCAAATCGACCTGCTATCAATTTGATAACAGAAGTTGATGAAGCTCAAGACTTCGAGGAACACTCGCAGGTAGCAATGACATGCGTCACAAAGATTAAAACGATCATCGCCTATCGGGTTAACGGAGTTCAACTCCGTATCGCACTATAGGCTTCTTAGCAGCAGTGTCCGGTAACGATGTGAAAATCCCGAAAATTTCGGCAACACTTCCTTTAGAGAAGTGTGCTCGCATAATTTTTACTATACCAAATCTAAAAGGAAAACTCGAGACTCATAAAATATCTGAAAATAAACTAACTCCTTGGTTTCAGTAAAGATTGCGGCTGCACTTTCTTTAGAAAAGGGAGGCTCCCAGAATTCCTACTAACTCCAAAGACTAAACTATATCCTATCCTGACTGACATCTCTGAATCTTGACTAACTTTGAGTATTTAGCAGAAAATTTGGCAGCACCTCCCCTAAGGAAAAAATGCTCCCATAACTTCTACTAACTCAGAGGCTAGTCAATGCCCTACCAAAACAATCATGCATGAAAAAGACAAATACGAAAACAAGAATGAACATCTACCTACCTATCGCTCAAGCATAAAGCGAGCACTAACAGACTACCCTACTATGCAGAAAACAGACAGAGCTTGAGCAAAATAAGACAAAGCACCGTCAACAAGCATGTCATGTCCACAACGCATTCAGCTAATTCAAAATAAGGGTTGTTCATCCAAAGTTTTCATCTTTCCTTTGTCCTGATCACAAAAACATGAGTCATGTATCTTATTTAATTGATTTTTACTTTCCAGGTTGTTCTCAGTCAACCTCATGCAATCACCAACGCATTAGCCCGGACTATTCTCACAAGGAGAAAAGTCAAGCATTTTTCAATAAGCAAAAATCAACTGACTGAGCAACGCAACCGGATCAGTCTGAAGGACCTCGTCTCCATCCCCAGTTCAATGTCTTAGGCAAAACAGCAAGGTGACCGGATCAGTCTGGAGAACCTCACTTCCACCCCCAGTTCAATGTCTTAGGCAAAACAGCAAGGTGACCGGATGGTCTGGAGGACCTCATTTTCAGCCCCAGTTCAATGTCTTAGGCAAAACAACAAGGCGACCGGATCGGTCTGGAGGATCTCATTTCTAGCCCAAGTTTAATGTCTTAGGCAAAACAGCAAGGCGACCAGATCAGTCTGGAGGACCTCATTTCCAGCCCCAGTTCAATGTTTTAGGCAAAACAGCAAGGCGACCGGATCGGTATGGAGAACCTCATTTCCAGCCCCAGTTCAATGTCTTAGGCAAAACAGCAAGGCGACCGGATC
>BFEA01000036.1:326946-350654 GCA_003427395.1 Chara braunii
TACCAGCTGAGCTATGCCCACGGGTGCTGGTCCCACAGGCGTGTTTTTTTTTTGACAGCCTGCAGGTGTACCGGCTGTGCTTGGCCCACGGGTGCTGGTTCCACAGGTCTGTTTTTTTCAACAGCCTGCGGGTATACCAGCTGAGCTTGGCCTGCGGGTGCTGGTCCCACAGGCCTGTTTTTCAACAGCCTGCGGGGGTACCAACTGAGMTAGGCCCAGTGGCACTGTTCCCACAGACCTGTTCACACTCTAACTCTTAACAACCSATTGGCGGATGGTGMGCCTACAGTGTGCCCCCACCGGGGCTCCCTCTGGCTGTGACTTACCTAGGCACAGTTCACCCTTTTCCGGGCCACGACGGGCATGCTCTTACATCAGCCTCCCACAGCAGATCGCGGTTGGCGAGTGGTGCACTTGCAAAGTGCCCCCGCCACTCGGATTTCTTCGCTCCGCGGGCTATGCACCCACCGACTCTCACGCACGTTGACCCCATTTGTTCGAGCACCAAGACGGGTAGGATAGAGGAACTTTGTCAGCACCCCGAATACGGTTACGGCTTAGCCCTATTGGTTACGGTACTGGACGTTCAACATAAACTTTCGACGCCTAGGATCGTAGCTACTTGGTATCTTGGTCGTCGGGCGCTCAACATATTTTCCTCAGACGACAGAAAATGCCGAGACGTCGTCCGCGCCTAGGATCGTAGCTACTTGGTATCTTGGTCGTCGGGCGCTCAACATATTTTCGTCAAACTTTCGACTTTCCCTCATACTAGGTTTGCCAACGCTGCCTTTCGACGCGTCGTCCAACATAAACTTCCCGCGTGTGCGCAAGGTAAGGTTTTTACCCTGTTCATGACGCGTTCTGCTGGAGGCCAATCTAGTTGTGAAGTAAAGGTAGATGGATACTATAAAATGAAAGGAAAATATAACCAAAATAAAAATTACAGAAGGTGGGTAACCGGACCCTATGGCTTCGGCACCTCCTGCCGGCGTTCTTCGGGCATAACCCACACCGACCGCAGGTTTGCTAGTCAATTTTCTATTCCGGTTCCTCGGACTGTGCTACGTGCGCTTTTGGTCAAACTCATTCCTTGCTCGCTGGCCTAGCATCGCCGATGATTAATGGTCATCTTACTGTGCTACGCAATAATGCGAGCCCCACACACCCTCTAACTCGGCCATACTTAGCTCGGACTCTCGCCAAGAGCGAGGTTGCCGAGATGAGCGTCGTGACAGGATCTGTCCCATCAGTGCTTTACATTTATCAAGGACGCACCCAGTGCGATCTTCAAAAACAACGGCAAATACCCTTGTAAGGGTGTTTGCTACGACAACGAGATATACTGGGACGAGGCATATGTGCAACTTTTTTCATTGTTAGACGAGAGCCCAAGCCTAAAACAGGCTTTAGAGCAGGGCCTGCCCCCAGAAACGGACTGGCAACATGTCTTGAACAGAATCTGAACATTGTGCACCAGAAATTCCATCCCACTGTTCTTGCAAACACGCTCGACACATCCAAGGACACAGACAAGCCCCCCCAACACCCCGCCAAACCGACCCCAAATGAGGACATACAACTTGAACAACACCTAAAAACCTCGCATCCCGAACAAGGAGAGGGAGAGGCAGCCGCAACAGAGGAAACAGACCCTTCAAAGCGGGCTAAACTACGCCATCTAATTGAAAAAGGGTTGTACCACAAGAGTCTGCCAAAGGGGGATAAGGTTCTGGTATTGGCAATTGGAAAGAAGGTCGGAAAATGAGAATTGGGTTTGTCGCCTGCTGAGTCTGAAGACCCATATACCCCCGCCTATGGAGGAATGACTCTACATGGGTGGCATATGCAGAAGGAGGGGGTATTAAAAACTCAGGTAGTTACATATTTCATCACCGACCACTACGAACCAGGAGCAATGGCCACCATCAGTGTTTCAACAGAAGGACTGAAGATGGCCTACAAAGACCTCTATGTGAGGTTCGAAGAGAATAAGGAGGCTGGATTGCTTTGGCATACACACAATATGCTCCTGGACACTCAACAACTGAAATTAAAGCCAAGCAATATATGGTTGGTTGATGAACTACTCACATGCATCTTCACGGTTCTAAGAAAAAATATCATCAATAAGGAGGTAAACTGGGAGCAGGCCTAGATATTAGAACGATCAACGTTCAAAAAACCCAGTTTACCTCCTTATGGATGTGAGTACTTCAAAATGGACTGGGTGGATGTGGTATACGGGAAAAATACAAAATGGAAACACATCCTGCAGCGAGCAGGCCTAGATATTAGAACGATCAACGTGAACGGTCTAGCATCCGGCAACCCGAAAAAAACAAAAGCATTATGGGATCTGATGAGGGGAGTTAGGGGAAGAACGTGGCCGGATGTAGTCTGCGTTCAGGAGACCCATTTAATGGACACCACAGAGCCCACAAACAAGTCTGACCCTTCCAAAGCTATCAAACTTTTGCCCCCTGTCCAGGCAGCTCAGGGGTAGCAATTTAGATTCCACCATATTCGCGACTCGAAGTACTCAACCGGGAGATGGATAAGGAGGAGGGTCGATGGGTCAAAGTATTGGGCATGTTGGAACTAGAAATCGTATGCATAGTCTTCATATATGCTCCCAACACGACCAGGGAGCGGAGGACCTTCTTTCAGAAAATGGAAACAATCCCCACCCCAGATATCCCCCTGATACTCGCAGGAGACTTCAATGTCGCACTGGATAGGTGGTTGGACAGATGGAGAGTCCCCCACACCTCCACTCATAATGCGGAGGAGGACGAGCAAATGTTAAAAAACTTGTGCGCCCCGCTCTCGCTTTTTGATACTTTCAAGTGCACATACCCTACTGAAAGGGCCTTTACGTGCATCCAAAACAATGACCGTGCCATACTCTCCAAATCCCGAATTGATTTAATCTTGGCCTCGGAAGATTTGGGTGGTGGGCTCTCGGTAACATCAATATTACCGACCAGCCCATATCCCGGACTGGACTACAGAATGTGCATGACGGTGTGGACGTTTCGTAAACGACTAGACCAAGGGTCCAGTTACTACAAACCAAACACTTCCTTACTCAAAACCAACTTTTTTCAAAAGTACCTGCGACACGCCTGAGACTTTTGGAAAGACCCTCGCCCCCAACAAGTATCACAAATCACTTGGTTCAATAATGGTTTGTTCTTCATGAAAAAAAAAATATAACGAATATTCTAAGCACCTGGCCGCTCAAAGATATCAACAAGAAATCACAATCATGCAATATCTAATAAACGCAGAACAAGAGCAAAATTCACAAGGGCAGGAACAGAACTCTGAGGAACTACAAACCCACATACAGGATTTGAAAGATCAGCTTCTCAAACATGTAAAGTACAAATGACAAGGAGCCCAAATGAGGGTGAGGCTATCTCGATTCTCTATTGAAGGGGTGATGGATTCTCACTTCTTCAGCCTGGCTAAAATACATATTCAAATAACCACAATTGAAGCACTTTATGAACCGAATGCCAGGGAAGCAGACCCAACCACAACCACAACTCGCTGCACCAAGATAACGTACGACTTCTACAAAGATGTTTTTTCGTCACATATAGATAAATATGACGTATCACACCATGATCACCTAATAAATGAGTTTCTCGAAGCACTCAACAAAACACTAACGCTTTAACAACGTAATGCCTTAGAAGCCCCGCTCTCCAAAAAAGAAATATGGACTGCCCTTCTCCAAATGAAGGAGGATATGGCTCCCGGGATAGATGGTTTCCCTAAAGAATTCTGGGAAGTCACATGAGTGAGGATGTTATGGGCTTCTACAACGAAGTATGACTCACAGGGGAGATGGGAGAAAGGCTGGGGCAAGGAGTACTAACACTCTTATATAAAAAAAAGGATAAAATGAATCTCAGAAACTACAAACAAATAACACTCCTCACTGTAGTCTACAAAATGTTGTCCAAAGCCCTGACAAACAGAATGATCCCGGTGATGGAGGACATCATCCATCCAACACAAACTGGCTTCATGAAAAATGAGAATATACAAGAGAACATCCTATTGATTAGCGAGATCCTCCAGCTTACGAAGTACTCTCGCCAAAACACAACCTTGATCTTCATTGATTTCGAAAAGACCTATAACCACGTGGACTGACTGTTTTTGGATAGGTGTCTCAAAATGAACTTTGGTCCGGATTTTAGACGCTGGATACAAATCCTACACCAAAACGCCACTACATGTGTCAAAGTCAATGAAAATTTTGCGCCAACCCTGCACTTAGAGTGTTCGGTCCGCGAAGGAGACCCTATTGCCCCCTTCCTTTTCCTAATCATCATGGAGGCATTAGCCGCTAACCTTTAGACAAACAAGAACATCACTAAAATACGGACTACACGCATCCCGGAGGAGGCGATCCCAGTATGTTCCTTGTTCGCGGACAATCTCACAATAATGGCGGAGGCCACACACTATAACATGGAGGAAATCCAACGACCGATGGAAAGGTTTGCCAAGGTTTCTGACATGACAGTAAACTGGGGTTCCAAGACGCAAGGATGGTGGATTCACCACCAAGGCGGACGCCCCCCAGAATCACCACGTATTGCATGAACGCCATTAGAGACCCCAATAAGAATCCTAGGGGTATCCATGACCGTAGGGGGACAACCCCCAACCAGCGATGAGTGGATCACTACCCCGGCTCTACACAAACTAAGTAATTGGAAAAATAAACCCACATCCCTTTTCGGTCGGGCCTTAGTACTTAATAATGTGGTCTTCGCATCACTATGGTATAAGTCTTTGTTGTGGCCTTTGAGTAAAAAGGCTTTGAGGGTCCTGAGGAAAAAGGCAGCCACCTTTTTGTGGAGAGGGGATGAAGAGCAAGATAATGTGATAGGCCGAGTGACCTGGGACTCAGTTATCCAACCAAAAGTAGGGGGAGACTTGTGAATTCTCGATCCGGTCATACAGGCGCAGACATTACAAATAAAATGGATTAAAAAACTGACCTTTGCCCCTCAAAGCCCGTGGTATGCTCTAGCTTTGGAACATCTAGCCCGTTTGGCCCCGACTGTCCCCCATACGATTCACCCACTTACTTCGCTAGAAAACCGGTTTTGGTCAATCCCGCGTAAACTCCCACATAGAAGGGAGGGGGAGGAGGGAGGGGGTCAAATGCTGGACAAATTTTGGTCATCCCTGTTGCGAACATGGCGCAAACTCCCACTCCCATACATAACCCAACCCGACCGCTGCGAGGACGTCCATCGCCAACCCCTCTTTGGGAATAGATGGGTGACAAACACGAGGGGCTGCGTTATGACGAGCTCATTATTACCCTAGAGCTGGGTTAAGCACGGTGTACTCAGGGTAGGGGATTTGTGGGACAATGAAAGACAAGACTAGAAAACAGGGGACCAGTTGCGAGCAACCTTAAAATATTGCCATCACGTAGAGGAAGCTCTGGAAAACCTTATTGAAGTCATCCCACTGGAGTGGTACCGGATCCTCAAACGCGGCCCCTCCTTGAGAGAACTCAGAGAAGGAGATTGGGTAGCAAGCTCAGAGATCCTGTTGATGGTTGATTTGATACATATGGTGTGGTCCCAATCTGTCTTACTCGAGCCGTATGGTATCACTAGTACAGGCACCCTCCAAGGGAGTAGAGCTCCTTTGGAATGGATAGACAGAGCATCAGTACACCGAGTGAGGGTTATCGAAGAGAAGGGATAGAGGGTGGCATTCCAGCCAGATAAACCAATCCAGGATCTGGCTTTGGACCTAGTGGAATGGGTCTGGCAATCTCCCCAAAAGAGGGGTACCCTCAGGACAAGCCACACCAGTCTACACAAACTTTCGGTCAAATCAACCTATAAAATGCTTAGGCCTAAATGGCATCTAAGGGACACAATTAATGATCGATGGGCCAAACAGTTAAATGTGGATCGGGCTCTCCTGACTCCAATCCAATGGTTTAAAGAACAAAAATATAAGCCTATGAAGATCACCTCCCTGCAATGGCAGATAGCCCACCGCTGCCTGTCAACCAACGACTGGTTAACTGACCGCACAAACCTTGAACAAACAGACCGGTTGCTTCCATGGGGCCAGCACTGTCAGAGCCTCTTCCCGTTCCACAAGAACGCAAAAACCATTGAACATATATTCATGAAGTGCCCAATCGCTCAACACATATGGAGGTGGTGAGACCGTATATGGTGGAAAATGGAACCAGACATCCCCTGACCCTCGTCATGGCAAGCCATATTGGCAGGACACTGGTTGCCAACAGGAACAACTTCGACCTTCGTTGGGAACATGTACAGACTGGGGAGGAGGGCAATGATACGGGCATTGGGCACTCTGGTGGCAAAGATGCACTCTGGCCATGGAAAGGGTACGGGTGGAGGGCGTGGAAATCACTGAACAGATTCAACAACTGATACACCTCGAATTCACACGTAGATGGTCGGACACAAAAACGCAATTAGACGAGTTCAGACAAATAGGAGATGTCAGGAGACGAATTACGATTTTTTGCACATTCTGGTTGGAGGGGAAAGAGAGGGATGAATTGCAAAGGTAGAATGAAGTGGGGATCATGGAGAAGGGGTGCGAGAGTTAGAAAGAATGAAAGATTACCGCCTCGTGTTCAATGACTGGACTAACATAGAACCCTTGTTCCCATTACGCCCTCCCTCGGATTTTCCAGACCCCTTCCCACCCCACGCCTGTCACTGGCAGAAATTGTGTTATAAATATGCTTTATGGCCTATGACCTTCACAATCCTCCCCGGATCCCCCTGGGGAGGAGCCCGCTCATCCTGTATTTCTTCACCCTTCAGTGGAGTCGCCAACCGGTTACCTGAGCAACTTGAGCAAATTAAGCAAGTGAGCAGCAACCTTTGAACGGTATCAATTTTGTCGATGGGTGAAGAGATACGGAAGGCAATGGTGGATCTTCAAGCTTTAAATCGACTACACTACACCCTACTGGCTGGTCAGCAGTCGGGGACCCCCTCCAAACTTACAACAGATTATACTATTGGACGCTGGACTCGATTTCCAGCAGGTGATGCTCTCCAAAAAAAATACTGGGGAAGCGGTACAGGTTTGCTCAGTCAATCCCCTGTGCAGGAGGGAACTGGTATGTAGCAACAAATATCTGGCGCTGGTTTTAGGGGGAAGAGAGGGAGGACCTAGTTCTTGAGCAATATATAGTTGGCGCCTGGTACTAGGGCGAAGAGGGTTCCTCCCCTCCCTTAGCAACCTGCATAGTCAATACTCTGGATGCCGGAGTAATCAATGCTGGCAGGGTTCACACGTATCTCTTCTTGATCCAGCCTGTATCCATTCTGTTTTTTTCATCCTGTAATGGGACGCTGGACCCGTTTTCCAGCAGGTGATGCTCCCCACCAATAGATGGAACCCCTCCCCGGGTGCTCGTGGTGCCTGCTCCTACCAGCACCACTAGCATTGCAGGGGGTGTGTTTAAAAAAAAAAAAAAAAAAAAAAAAAAAAAAAGGGAAACCGAAAGCGAGACGAACCGTGATGTTGCTGTGCGTTATAGCGATGAGCATGAGGGGGGGGGCTGGAGAGTGGTGAGTTAACCTGATGGTGCTCTTTTATCAGGTCGAAGAGAGTGCCGTGGTCGACGGTGAGAAGGAGGCCATTGATGACGCAGGTGAGTGGGATGTGGAGTTGGGGCTATTGGCAACGACGACAACGGCGGCAACAGCAGCGGCGACGACAACAGCGAAAATAGAAGTAAACACAACAACGCAATCAACAACAACAACAACGATGACAAGAACAACAACAACAACAACAACAACAACAACGATCAACGTCGATGACGATTTTTTTCCTCATCAGACCATTGGGGACCGTGGCAGGAGGAAATATGCCCTTGACGAGGCAGGTGAGTGGGGGGTGGAGGAGGGGTTAACGGCAACGACAACAACGAAATCAACAACAACAACAACAACAACAACAACAACAACAACAACAACAACAATAACAACAACAATAACAACAACAACAACAACAACAATAATAACAACAACAACAAAAGCAGCGATCGACGTTGACGACGGTTCTTTTCCTCATCAGGCCATTGGGGACTGTGGCGAGTGGGAATATGTCTTTGACGAGGCCAGTGAGTGGGGGTGGAGGAGGGGCCAATGGCAATGGCAGGTCAGTGGGAGGTGGAGGAGGGGCCAATGGCAACGACAGGTCAGTGGGAGGTGGAGTTGGGGCTAGTGGCAACGACGGTGATGACAACAGTGAAGATAAAACAACTACAACAACAACAACAACAACAACAACAACAACAACGTTGCGAACGGTCACAATCGCAACAACAACAACAACAACAACAACAACAGCGAAAACCACAGCAACGATGGCAAGGTGGGGCTTAAGGTTGAAGGTGAGGTCTACCGGTCCCCCCCGTCCATTCCCGGTGTTTTTACAGGTTGATTTGTTTTTCACTGTCTGGTATCGGGTCGGAACAAGATAGTCGATCCCACCCTCGTTGATTGGGGTTGATCAGCCAGGGTTTTGAGTTTTGATTGATCTTTGTTGTAGTTTTGATTGATTTTTGTTGGGCTGATTGATGAAGATGCTTCTCACAGCTTCCCGTTGGGATCATACTTCATGGGCATGAGGTCAATCCTTCCCTTGAGCAGGGAAGTAATCAATGCCTCTGGTCAACGATTACATATACACTGGATTGTATGTGCTATTTGACATCTGCACACATCAGGGTATAGGGACGCTAGGCCTGACTTCCAGCTCACACATCTCACATCATTCTTAGGGTTCATAGTAGATATGGTGGATAGGGTAGATAGGGTTCTTCCTTCATGGGTCATATATTGATGACATATACAGACAATACTGGATGCACAGTAGAACATATCCACACATTAATGCATAGGGACGCTAGGCCCGATTCCCAGCAGATACACAACATATCTTTGTATAGGGACGCTGAACCCGATTTCCAGTAGGTGTAGCTCCCCACCAATAGATGAAGCCTTTGACGCGGGGGCCTACTTAACGAGGATGCTTTTTTTTTTTTTTTTTTTTTAAGAAGAACTGTCCGAGGTGGTGCGAGGGGTGCTGATAGGAGCAGGCACCGCTAGCATACCCGGGGAGACTCCATCTATTGGTGGGGAGCAGCAACTACTGGAAACCGGGTCCAGCGTCCCTGAACACTTCGGATATCCTCTTTTTTTTTTTTTTTTTTTTGGGACAAAAGCTTCAATCTATTCGTGGGGAGCATCACGTGCCGAGAACTGGTCTCAACGTCCTTTTGAAATACAACTGAGAATATGTAACACATTTGAGATTCCGGGGCTATTACCCGACTTCGGCTACGAAAACAATCAGTCAATTACCTATGAGAAACAACTGCAGTTCTCAGAAAACTGCCTATGATCTACCCAACCACAATCCAAATCTGGAACAGAAGATCCTAACTAAAACCTCCTACTGTTTACACCTCCCTTTCAACAAGCGAAAAAAACGTTAAGTCCAAGCGTTTAGTGCGCGTACCAGAACTGAGCTGATCTTCTACCCCTCTATGCTAGGGTTACAAAGCAACACAAACTTCCCCAGTACAGACCAGCCTGGTTCAAACGACAAAGAGTGTCTTTCTCCCTCGACACTCTTAATTAGCCACACACCCCTAAGTTACAGGGAAAAACCTCTGGCATCAGCTACGTCGGACAAACCGGTTATGCCCTCCTCCCTCAACATAACTCCACAGACCTCTTGCTCCCCCAGGTTACAGAGCAAAAACTCCAACACCGGTCTGCGTTGTCCCAACTTTGTCCTTCTGACCTACTTACTTAAACAGACGTCCCTTACCATGTTGAACCCCCCTTGCTTCCTCACATCTTTCAGTTCTCACCTTCTCCTTCCCCACTGCATTCTATCCACAATTTCCCTGATCATAGGCAGAAACCCATCAAAAAATTTCGTAAGAACTTAGACTAGGAACATACTAAAAAGGTCTGATTGGCCTAAAAACAGGAAGAGAGGAAAACAAAAACCACCAACAATCCAGCTCTCTCCTCGCACCACAGAGGAAAGACCATAGCCCAGATGTTCAGTCCTCCCACTTGAACTCGCTAGGTCTCATACCTCCCCTGCTAGGATGACAGGGCAACACCAACTGCCCCAGTACTGACCGAGCTGATTCTGACGGTCAGGAAGTGTCTTCCTCCGTCGACAACTTCCTTAGCTAAAAAGTCCCCAAGGTTATAGGGTCACTGCCCCGGCTTCAGCWGCGTTGAACAGGATGGTTATGSCTTCCACCCTCGGCATAACTCCAATAGTCTCAAGCTCCACCCCTGGTTACAGAGCACCTACGCTCCAGCACCGACCATTGTCACCCCACCCCGCCCTTCTAATTAGACCTACCCCCTGAACACTAATCCCTCCTCTGCCCGCGTACCCACCACACTTGCCTAGCAACATTAGGACCAATCTTTCCCTTCCTGCTATCTGGCGTCAACTAAAATTATACTAACAAGAATTTCAAAAAATTAAGAAAAATCAAACACACAAAATCCTAAAGAATCACGTGAACATTTAAGCGTCAACTTTACCCACATGGAGAGGGGTAGAAAGGGAAAAGAACAACCCTCTCTCCTCATGGAAACTTCAGCGCCTATTGAAGTCTTGGATACATATACAAAGGGTTATAAGAGTCAAAGGGATTACTCCCCTCCTCCAAAAAACGACCCCCTGTTTGTTTACTGCCTCCGCGGAAAGGCGCCCCCTCACCTCCCCGCCCCAGTTCAAAACAGCCCCCAGGATGCCCCTCCTGCTCCCTCAGTCGCATACAATAACCCTTAGAGTATGCCCCCGCAGAGCAAAAGATCCCCCTATCTTCCTGCCCCACCCCCTCCAAGTGGAACAACCCTCTCAACTCCCACCCTACTGACGTCAGCACCCCCTGTCCTCTCTCCCCAACCGCCATAGCTGATCCGATCCAAAACTCGGCGTGGCCCAAAGAAGGACAAACCCTCAATACCGTCCCTATCCTCTCAAAGGTCACACCACCCACCTTGTGTAACCCTCACAGGGAGAAACTCCAACCCTAAAGGAGATATCCACTCCAGCGCCTTTGACCCCGATCTCACAATATCACAGTTGAGACTCCCTTGCAAGACTAACTACTTGAGTAAAACCTGATTAGCATCGAATTCAGAAAATCCATCGAGATAGAGGTAAGATGGGAATAAGAGAAATCGCTCAGAAAGTAAATCCTGAATCAAAAGAAGTTTGAATCATGAATTAAGCATCAAATTCAAGAAATTCAGGAAATCAATCGCGATGAAGATAATATTGAAAATGCAATTTGATAAGATTTGAGAATCCAATAGGGAACAATATAGGGAATCAATTCCGATGTCCGAACGAACTTACGACTCTGATTTCCAGAACCCAAAGTTCAAGAAATCACTCAGACAATAAATCAGGAATACTAAGTAGAAAAACAAATTGACAATCAGTCAATTGTGTACGAGAGAAACCGTAACGCTTCTAAAAACTGATCACGAAATCAACAAGAAAAATTACGAACTACCGATTGAGATCAACTAAAAATCAGAATTACCATCCAAGAAATTATCTTCTAAGAAGTTCCCGTATCAAGAAAAAAACAACTACAAAATTAGGTCATGCCTCAAGAATTACTGGAAATCTCGTCGCTGCGTGAAGTCGCCTTGAAACGCCTGAAATCTCAGTTCATGCAATCCATCAAGTAGTGCTCCATTCTCTCGATCCCATGATCCAGCTACCCCGCTGTTGTAAGGTCTAAACTCAGCCCCTGCCTCTTCCTACGGGAGGAGCACGTTCGCCTCTCTATAGTCTGTGCTAATATAGCCCCTTGGCAAGCCACATTGACCAGAAGAGATTTGGTAGGACACAATCACAACCCTATCACTGCCTTATGTGATTGTGTTGTGAGTAACCACGCCAAACCTGTTGACGCCACCTCACAGAAAGTTCAGTCCTTGCCCAACGAACCGGAGACCACTAAATTAGGAAGAAGGAGAGACGGAGTAGAAAAGCTAGTATAGGAAATCCCCCACCATCAAGCTCCCGCTCGCCTCACCCACCTTCTCCTCGACACAATCCCCATTCCACACCGCCACAACCGACGATCTGCCACCGCTCGTCCCCCTCCTATCTTGCCTTCACGAAATCTTTAACGCACGCCATTACACGCCATAGCTGTTTTACACCCATCGTGCTACTTTGCACCGCTCGTTCACACTTTGCGCCGCGCTCGCCTCGCCACGCCACGCCGTGCTGCGTCGTGCTCCTGTGAATCCTGTACCGGACCCGGACGGGGCACAATGCTCCCGGCCGCGCTGCGCCCCTAGTCATATCCTAAATTGTAGTTTTGACAGAATTGACGGTAAGCTACTGGTAAGCTGCAGAACGTTTCTACTGATACTAGAGATCGACATAAAGGATTACACCGTAGCTGATGACTTCCATGACAGTGCCTATGATTGAGCCTCTAATCTACCAACTCTTTGAGCGTTTCTACAGATCACGTCGTTAAGTAGGTTTTTCCCGCACGTGAAGTTCCAAAAAAAAAAAAAAAAGGATGGTTGCATAGACATGGATGTTTTAGTGACACTTTCATTTTGGGGAATGTCGTCGACCAGTTAACGGGGAATATAGGGCATCCTTGTGTACGTAATAAGGGTGCGGTCTATGACACCGACCCGTCGTTTCTTGCGGCAGCACGGCAGCGGTCGTGGAGATGGTCGTGCAGTCATGCGGTGACATGCCGATAGCGTGCTGGCAGTGGGAGGTCGTTGTTGGGAATCTACTTTAGGAAAATTTTGTGTGCATCTGACCTCAATTCCGTCCAGAATAGATATAAGTACTCCAAAGGAAGAACTACACCCCCGCTAGTGCCTCGCCACACCACTCACCAACTGCGCAAATGAGAATGAATTTGGCCCTAGATCATGCAAACATTCACCGCCATAAACTTTTGTCTGTTGTCCATTTGGTGAGTCCGACTTGGCTTTCGCCTGCGCTCACCCTCCTGGCTGCTCCAGAGTTTTTTTTTTTTTTTTTTTTTTTTTTTTTTTTTTTAGCAACACGCCCCCACCAGTGTTAGTGATGCTGATAAGAGCAGACACCACTAACACCTGGGGAGAACCTCCATGTATTGGTGGGGAGCATCACCTGCTGGGAAACGGGCCCAGCGTCCCATATACAGATTGAATTTACAACATGTCAGAAAAAGAACCATTGTGTGAGAGTACTGCCAGCATTGATTACCCTGACATCCAGGGGATTGACTGAGCACGAGGTAGGGGAGGGGGGAACCTCTTCACCTTGGAACCGGCGCCAGATACCTACTGTTACTCACTAGTTCCTCCCTCCCCCCACCCAGTCTGAACTGTCACTTCCCAAGTACTGTGGTGACTGCATCACCGCAGAAGACCAGGCCGGTATGAGTACCATGTTGAATTTTCCTAGGGCTGGTAGCCGTCACATCCATCCATCCCATACCACTGCATTCCTACTAGGCAATCCAAGGCGGGGGGGGGGGAGAGAAGTCGGGAAATTCCTCAGGGGGCTTCAATGGTATGGCCGTATCAATTCTGGTCCATTCATGGAATAACAATCGGTAGTCCCTTACTATTTCCGTTCTCCCTTGGCCCTCCCCAGCTTCCTGTTGTGCCCCTTTCCATTCCACCTTCCCTATCCTTCCTCCGTTTGTCCCCCCGAGCCAGCTTGAGGAAAAATTTTGGATTCTTTGTTTAATGTTTTTTTGTGTATTTAGGGAGTGGATCTGTGTTCTGACATCATCCCATTTTGCGGTTATTTCCATTTGGATCTGTTGTTGTACACTTTCTGCAAATTCGGGCCCTTCTAGTCTCGCTCCTATGTGCAGCGTCTTCTCCAAAGTGCCCAGAGTACCGCCCTTCGTCCCAGTTTGAACAGGTTGTTGGTAAATTCATCGAGGCGGTCAGCCAGGCCGCTGGGCCATGCTTCGCACAGCAGGGCCTTCCAGTCTCAGGGCCACGGGGTTTTTGTCTCTAGTTGGTCCCAAATTCTATCCCACCATCTCCACAACCAGAGTGCGCCTGGGCATTGTAGGAATCTGTGTTCAATCGTCTCAGGTCGTTTTCTGGATGAGAATGCTTTTGTGCACAGCTTGCACCAGGGTAGAGCTCGGCCTGTCTGTTCCAGGGACGTTTTGTCTATCAACCAGTTGTTGGTTGGTAGGCAGCGGTGCTCAAGCTGCCATTGAAGTGAGGCGAACTTGGCTGGTTTTGTCTTTGCCATCTTGAACCATTTTATTGGTTTCAATTCCTCCTTGCTGATGTTCAGGTGGTTCCTCCAACGCTCCTCCACTTGGTCCCGAAGGTTTATCTTTGGTCTTAGGAGTCTGTAGGTGGATTTAACTGTTAGACTATACAGCGATTTGCTGTGGTACTTGCCCCTCCCCATTCGAGTCGTCCATTTCCATTCCAACGGGTCCCGGGCCAAGTGGTGGATCGGAGTGGAGGGGAGGTAGGCTATCCATTGCCCTTCCTCTAGGAGTACTCTGATTCTAAATACTTCTTCCTTTTGACATATTATCGTTTCTTCTGGGATGTTCCTTTTGATGACATTACCCCTTCCTACTTGGACGAGGTTCACTATCACTGTTCCTTCGGGGTGATTGCAAACTATATTACCCAGTTTTCCGTGTAGTTCCGGGAATGCAACCCAATCTGACTGTTGCAGGGTGGGGCCTTTGCGCAGGATCCTCCACCATTCTAGAGCGATATTTTCCACAATCGGGCTTACCTTTCGATGTATAGACAGCAATTCATTCTATTCTTCAGGCCATTCTGGTCGCGTTTCCGGAATTACCGAGTTGAGCCTTCTTGTCTTCTTATCTTCTCTTCTTTTCTTCTTTACTCATCTTGGTCGCCGTCCTCTTCCTCCATTTCTTCCTCTGCTTTGTCTCTTTCTTCCTCCTCTTCTCTTTCTTTCTATTCCTTTCTGTCTCTCCTCTCTTCTCCCCCTCTCTCTTGTTGGTTTGTCAATGATTATATTTTCGATTGTCTGGCTTTGGCATCAACCTGCGCCCCCAAGCCCAGTGTGGTATCAGTGCAGGGGGCATGCTAATCTTCTCTGTATAGTTCCAATTTTAACTACCAGTACACCCATCCCTGAAGCCCTGCACGCCAAGCTTTTCTGGACCGTGAGCGGCGCAATTTTTTCTTTTTTGGCTGGCGCCGCCAGCCATTGTGGTCCCATAGGCCCGAGCCGTGAAAATTTTGGAGTTGTACTGGCGGATGTCCCGAAGGACCCACTGGATTGTTTCGGCTGGGATGCTGGACCGGGTTTCCAGCACAAGTTGGCGCTGGGTAAAAACGGCCCCAGTACTTCCAGGGTGTGGTCCCACTAGTATGCCCGTGTGTCACTCATGGGGGGCATTTTTTTTTCCCACCAGTACCTTTCCTAGCTATTTTTTCAGAGGCGCGCCAGGTAACGCGCTGGGCTGAAACGAAAGGGCAGCGGTCGATAAATCGAATCGGCGGCCACTCTCGATCTTCGGGCCGGCTCGCAGTGCCCGCAGCAGACATATGGGAGCACTACCTTCCCAGCTATTTCCCAGAGATGTGGCTCATCAACGGCAGCAAATCTCGTGACCTGGCCGCCATTGATAAATTTCATGGGCGGCTGTTGTCACGTTTCGGGAGTTCAAAAGTCCCCGGTGAGGGGCCCACGGCCAATGTGTGGGCGAGGTACTGGTGGTTTAAACCGGTAGGGAATAGCAATAAAAAAAAATGAGGAAAGTCCTTCCAGGGTGTGAACTACCTTGCTGAAAACGAAAAGAGACTTTTTTTTTTTTTTTTTTTTTTTTTTTTTTTTTTCACCGGGGAAAGGGGGGCGGCTGTCTCTTATACACATCTAGATGTGTATAAGAGACAGGCGTTGAACATGATGGTTATGCCTTCCACCCTCGGCATAGCTCCAATAGTCTCAAGCTCCACCCCTGGTTACAGAGCACCTACGCTCCAGCACCGACCATTGTCACCCCANTTTTTTTTTTTTTTTTTTAAAGCAAGGCCCTTATACAAGGCCTCTATCCTGGTGGTGGTAAGAGAACCACCGGGATTGAGACTTTGACTGGCTGGCCGCTCCATCTATTGGTGGGGAGCTTCACCTGCTGGGAACCGGGCCCAGCGTCCCATGAATACATCCGTACAAAACAGTACAAAACAGTACATCCTTGAGGAGGACGCCCTTGGGCTGGAAACCGGGTCCAGCATCCCAAATCTATCTTTACTCTTCCCACCTATCCTGCAGCACCTTCGGGTACTGGGGGAGAACCACCAGGGGGCACCAGTGGAATCTCCCTCCCTCCCCTAGCTCCTGCGCTCCACCTACTATCCTCACGGCGTCCCGTGTCCCATATACCAAAATCAGAATATCTGAGCAAAGTGAGGATTGTGGGACCAAAATTAGAGCAAAGCGAGGATTGTGGGGCCTGCCAACGTTAAATACCCAGCAGCCCCGGGGATCAGGCCAAAAAAGAACAAGGGAACTAAAAGGACTAAAGGATAAAGTCCCGTAACTCTGCAGCACCCCTTATCCAAAAGAGACTTGTGTAAGGAGTCGGCATGAAATCCAACAGGGAGTGGGCAGACCGATTATCTTATTGCACAAAAGCGTTTGGAATCCTCAAAAAGTTCTGTCCCATGCGAATTTGCCCCCAACCCCTTCGTCTGATTACCGTTGGGCATACTCCCATGGGATAGAGCAGTTGTTGGTGGGAAGCTCTCTTTTTTGAGGCAGATGTCTGTTCTTCTATTGCCACACAAACCATTTCTCTATCCTATCTGGCTGCCAGTGGGACCGCACTCCCGGGTTGTTTGTGAGGAATCCTGGCCTCATGGTTCTGCATTTCGAGATATAAAGATGCATTGTTGTTTCCCCCCCCCCCCCTCTGTGAATTGCAGAAATCCGTGAGCCATCAGTGCCTTGAAGTCAAGTGGTGCCCTGTAATGGCCGCATGGATTTCTTTTAGGAATGATTGGAATTAGAGGAAACAGCAGATCGGGAATGTCTCTGGTTTCTTAACTGCTGATGTGTTGATTCTAGCTTTGCAGAAATGAATGTACAAAAATGTTGTGGTTGACATTTGGCCTCGAACACCGGATCAGGATCAGCCATAACAGGTGTTGTAAGTAGCTTTGAATTGTAAGCTGGTAAAGTGGTGTAGGCAGGATTCGGCACTGTGCACAGTCTGATCATGACGCTTCTTGTAGGCCACAACAGTAACTTCAGTGGTATACTCAAATAGGTAAACCGTTTGTAATTAGGTTGGTAGACTCTAACCTCTGAACTTCTGTGAACTTCTGTGCGCTATTTTTGTATGGTTTGCGTGTGACTTAGGGTAGTTGTCGAGTAGGCTGTAAATTGGCAGTTGTGGGACTTGATGCTGAGACCTCGATGTTCACGTACAAAAAGACGGGGGGCTCATCTATGAATGTATAGTTGATCAAAAGAAAGTATTTTTCGTCTCAAGGATGTGGACTCAAGTTCGGGCCAGTGGTAGGTGTGGAGTAGTAAAGGGTATGAACTCACCATGGCAGCAGCTATAGTGAAGATGGAAGTCATGATCTCCTTTATCAGTGTGCTTGATGCATGGTTACACTGTTAAACCACCAGTACTTGGCCCATATATCGGGCGTGGGCCCTTGCCGTACATGAGCCCCAATTTTCAGGGGTTTCGCGGTCGATGATCACTTTCATCAATGTCCGGCGCCAGTTTGTTTTTCGGCGTGCAGGGCATTCCCAGTGCCCGGCGCCGGTTCGTTTTTTCGGCATGCAGGGCATTCCCAGGGTAGGAGAAAAGTGTCTCGGAAGTACAGGTGGTTCAAACCACCAGTACCTTTCCCCGTTTGAAAAACAAACATGCGGCTCGTATGCGGTTGCAACTTTCGGCGGTTGGGATACCGGACTGAAATGGCTGGCGGCACCAGCCAAAATGAGGGCTGCACCAGTTTGCTTTTCTTTCGTGCACAGGGCCTTTTTAGGCTCGTTTTCAATAGCTGGGCGAGGTACTGGTGGTTTAATGTGTCATAATTTTTGAGGAAGATGATGCAAATGATTTACAGATTGTTTTGCTCCACGTGGTGAGTGTTTGCTTTTTGATTGCTTTGGGCTGCATGCAATATTGCTTCCCTTTCTTCCAAGGCCACACCTGCCTGAGAAATATAAAAGAAAGGGAAACAGATGCATCACCCCTAGCAAACCTGGGGTCTGTTTTGTCAAAAAAAAAGAAAAAGGGGCAACTACGTTGAAGTCACAGGTGTAGTTCTGAATGGGCAAAAATATTACTCCGTAGGCAGGCACGTCACCTCGAACTTATTAAAAGCAAGAAAAACAGTAGGCCGCACTCGACCTATGTGTTGGTATTTTTTAAGCGAAAGATTGACTTCCACTCTCTCACGTATCACTTTTTTTCTTATTTCCCAGTCTTGGGTGAAACGCGGGAAGGGATGGGTGGCAAAGTGAGAGGGTCGTTTTTCACTCCGACGAGCCACCCCCGACGTGGCCGCTGGTGGAAGTGGTGCGGTGGTGAGTGACCCTCACCACCATCTCTCTATCTCTCTCTCTCTCTCTCTTGTTGCAATAGACTTTTTTTTTTTTTTTTTTTTTTTTTGAGAAAACGTCCCAGGGTTTGCTAGGGGTGCTGATAAGAGCAGACACCCCTACCATTCCCGGGGAGGCTCCCTCTATTGGTGGGGAGCTGCACCTGCTGGAAACCGGGTCTAGCGTCCCAGAATCAACAAGATCTTTTCCGAATATATGCCTGCCAGCATTGATTACCCTGAAACCCGGGGATTGACTGAGCGGGAATGAGCATAAGGAGAAACTCTTAACCCAGAGGCCTCTTCACCCTGCTGGGCGCCTGACTAAACTCATCTACCTGGCCTCTTATCTCCCCTTCGTTGCAGCACAGCTTGACATACCACTCTGCATATTCTAAAGATTACCCATCCATCCCATACCACTGCATTCCAACTAGGCAATTTGACGGAGGGGGGAAAAAATCAGGGAAGTTCTCCAGGGACTTCAGTGGAATAGCTGTATCAATGATAGTCCAGTTGTGGAATATCAGTCGGTAGTCCCTTACTATTTCCATCCTCCCATAACCCTCCTCGACTTCCTGTTGTTCTCCTTTCCATTCTACCTTCCCTATCCTTCCGCCGGTACTCCCCCCCAGCCAGCTTAGGGAAAATTCTTGGATTCTTTGCTCGACGTCTTTCTTTTTGTTAAGGGGGCGAATGCGTGTTCTGACGTCCTCCCATTGTGCTGTTATTTCAATTTGAATCTGTTGTTGTACACTCTCTGTAAATTCGGGCCCTTCTGATCTTGCCCCTTCCATCTCATATGTACAGCGTCTTCTCCAAAGTGCCCAAAGCACCGCCCTTTTTCCTAGTTTGAACAGGTTACAGGTAAATTCGTCGGGGGGATCAGTCAGACTCCGGGGCCATACTTCACACAGCAGGGCCCACCAATCCCAGGGCCACGTGGTATTTGTCTCCAGTTGGTCCCAGATTCTGTCCCACCATCTCCACAGCCAGAGTGCACCTGGGCATTGAAGGAATATGTGCTCGATTGTCTCTGGGCGTTTTCTGGATGGAAATGCATTTGTGCACAACTTGCACCAGGGCAGAGCTTGGCCTTTTTGCTCCAGGGACGTTCTGTCTATCAACCAGTTGTTGGTTGGTAGGCAGCGATGCTCAATCTGCCATTGGAGCGAAGCGAACTTGGCCAGTTTCGTCTTCGCCATACTGAACCATTTGATTGGCCTTAATTCCTCCTTGCTAGTATTCAGGTGATTTGTCCATCGCTCCTCTACTTGGTCTCGGAGTTGAATCCTTGGCCACAAGAGTCTGTAGGTGGATTTAACTGTTAGGCTGTGCAACGATTGGGTGTGATTTCTGTCCTTCCCTATTCGGGTTGTCCATTTCCATTCCATCGGGTCCAGAGCCAACTGGTGGATTGGCGTGGAGGGGAGGAAAGCTATCCGTTGCTCCCCCTCCCGGAGTACTCTAATTCTAAAGACTTCCTCGTTCTGGTATATCCTCGTTTCTTCTGGTTTGCACTCTTCCATAACATTACCCCTTCCTATTTGGAAGAGTCGCACCTCCACAGTCCCGTCAAGGTGACAACATACCACATTCCCTACCTTTCCTTGCAGGTCCCGGATAGCCACCCAATCTGATTGTTGTAGGGAAGGGCCTTTGCGCAAAATCCTCCACCAGTCTAACGGGATTTTATCCACGATCTCTTCCAAGGCTTCTTGGGGCCGGTGACAATATCGTAGTCTCTCCCTTAGCCGGTCCGGGCTAATCCAATCGTTTTTGGTTGTGTCCCATACAGTGAAGGGTCCGGCTCCTTGAGTCCACCACCCATCTATTGTCGAATAAGGGTTGTCTTGCTACTTCCTCTCATCTTTCCGGTGGGGATTTGTCTGGCAAAGGTTCTCCATGTTTTGAGGAGGTTGGGCCAGAATGGATCCTTCCGCAAATCAGACCTTGTTGCTTGCGTTGGAGGGTCAGAGCAGAGGGTCTGTGGCTGCTGTACTTTTGCTCTCGGGATAGGCCATCCCCTGTTCTCCAACCACATCAGTGGGTCCTTGTCATCAGAAGTTTGCGGGGCTAAGCGGGATATTTGTTCTAGGGTCAACCCTCTCCATGGAGACTCCGGGTTGAACAGTAGGCGCTTAAGCCATTGTATTGCTAGCGCTCGGGTCTGTAACAAGAGGTCAATAATACCAAGGCCGCCTCTGGTTCTAGGCTGGGTGATGGAACGCCATGCGACATGGCTGATCACATTCTGTTTCTGGTAGTCACCCCTCCATAGAAAGGCAGATATATGTCGTTGCAGGGGCTGCAAATCTTTCTTATCTAGTGCCCAGATTGCTAATTTGTACCATAGTGTGGCCAACACCACATTGTTGATTATCAAGGAGCGCCCAAACAGGGAGGTGTGTTTCTTCTTCCAAAGCGTCATTTTGGCTATGGCCGGGCCCGTGATCCATTCGTTATTAGCAGGCGGCCTGCCTTCTGCTGTTATTGAAATTCCCAGCACTCTGATGGGCGCTTCCTTAGGGAGCCAGTTTAATCTGGGATGCTCTGGAGGCCTCACCCCCTGGTGATGTATCCACCATACTTGGGTTTTATTTCCCCAGTTGATTTTCATGTCTGAATACTTCGAAAAGCGGTCCATCATGTTTTTTACTCCTTCCATTGATTCTCTTGATGCTTCTACCATCAGGGTCAGGTCATCTGCGAATAGCGAACGCACCGGGATCGCCTCCCGGGGGATTGCAGACACCTAAATTCTTTTGATATCCCTATGGGTCCTCATGTTGGCCGCTAATGCTTCCATGATTATGACAAAAAGGTAGGGGGCTAATGGGTTCCCCTGTCTGACCGATCTCTGAAGGTTTATGGGCGGGGCCAGGTTACCGTTCACCATGACTCTTGTGGTTGCATTGGCGTGGGGGATCTTTACCCATTGCCTGAAACATGGCCCAAAGTTAAGTTTTTCCAGGCACTTATCTAAAAAGTGACAGTCCACATGGTCGTAGGCTTTTTCAAAGTCAATAAAGATGATTGCTGCGTTGCTCTTGGACTGCCTTGTTAATTTGATCATCTCATTGACCAGGAGGATGTTATCTTGGATATTTCTGTCTTGGATAAACCCTGTTTGATCAAGGTGTATGATGTCGGTCGTTACTGGCGTTAATTTATTGGTTAGTGCCTTAGCCATCATTTTGTAAACGACCGTAAGCAAAGTGATAGGCCTATAATTGCGGATGTTTGTTTTGTCCCCTTTCTTGTAGAGCAATGTCAGCACCCCTTGCCCTACCAGTTCTCCTATCTGACCTGTGTTCCACACCGCCTTGTAGTAATCCATCAGGTCCTGTGGTATGCCTGCCCACATGGTCTCCCAGAATTCCTTTGGCAGACCATCTATTCCTGTTTTTTTTTCGTCTTCCATTTGCAGTAGTGCCGTCCGTATCCCTTCCTTGGATAAGGGTTTGTCTAATGACTCCCTTTGTTGTTCTGAGAGGGATTTATCCAGCGGTTTTAGGAAGTCGTCGAGCTCCTCCCTTCGCCGTCTGTCAGTTGGAGGCCCACACTCCGAGGTAAACAACGTCTGGTAGAAATCCCTTGCAACTTTTGTGCAGGCGGGTGTGGAGGTGAGGAGAGGCCCCTGATTTTGGTTCGGGTCATCCAGGGCCTCAATTATCGTACTCCCGGATTTAGCCTTGGCCATTGCGAAGAATCGTGCGTTCGTTGCCCCTTCCATGTTGAATCTGAAAAGTTTTCCTCAAATCCTAGCCCCCTGCCATCTGTGTTCCATATAGCCTAAGAGTTGAGCTTCCATGGTTTGGATATAGTGTTTGTAGTTGATGTTGCAAGTTCACTTCTTCCATGTGACGTCGCGCCGCGAGCAGCTTTGAGTATTCATTGCACTTGCGGCCTAGGAATGCTAGACCGTTGTTGAACCAAAGGATGTCATCGTTGATCTGGTCTCTTTGGCTCTACCAAAATGACCATACATCCTTGAGATAGACTTTAAAGTGGTCAATATCCAGGAGGGAGGTGTTAAGTTTGTAGAAACCCCTACCTTGATCCGATTTCTTCCTGAACGAAAAGATGGGCATGCACATCGCATGGTCCAGGCCCGGATAAGGACTGCGGGGGAATATCTCCGCTGTCTGAACGGCTCCTTGTAGCTCTTCTGAGATCATGATAAAGTCTATGCTTGATTTTGTTGCTTTCTTTGTGTCATTTTTACGGAAGCAAGTGAACCTTCCGTTGGCGGGGTATTGTCGGCAAAAAGTGTCGAAGAGGTTCATAGTCTGCGATAATTCCGTAATCATCCTCTCATCGCTCTCTACATAGATTGGGCAGGGTGAAGGGATTTTCCACCTATCTAACCAGCGGTCCGGTGCAACGTTGAAGTCGCCTGCTAGAATCGTGGGAATGTCCATCGGTAGTCTGGTTTTGAGGGATTCGAAAAAAAATTATCGTGTAGCTGGGTCGTTAGGGGTATATATATTTAAGATGCTAACCACTTCCATTTCCAACATCGCCAGTAAGTAGACCCACCTCCCCTCCTCCTGGTCTGCCGCCCAATTGAGCATTTCCACTTTCGAGACCGAGGGTAACCATATGGCTACCCCGCCACTTCCGGGTCTCGGGGCATGGGCTCTGAAGGCTTGGTACGGCCAGATTTCCTTGTGTATATGGTTATGCTCCGGGCTGTCCATGACGTGAGTCTCCTGTAGACACCGACGTCCGGCCAGTTCCTCCCTTCTATCCCTTTTAATTGATCGAAAATCGCTTGTTTTTTAGGGTACTTCGCCGAGGCAAGGCCATTCACATTAATTGTGTGCAGCTCGAGGTCCGTCTGTCGTTTATGCACTTTTCAGGCTTTGTCCCTCCCGTACAACACGTCTACCACAGAGTATCTTCCACCTGTCTCTTATACACATCTAGATGTGTATAAGAGACAGCCCCAGTACTGACCGAGCTGATTCTGACGGTCAGGAAGTGTCTTCCTCCGTCGACAACTTCCTTAGCTAAAAAGTCCCCAAGGTTATAGGGTCA